>JAQZBX010035587.1:0-24511 GCA_029593785.1 Cabassous unicinctus
AATTAGGATAATAGTTTCAGTGTAACAGACTTTACCAATTGCCTTCTATGTTCCAGGAACCAAGGTTTATGCTGGGAAAATAATAAGATGCTCCCTGCTTGTGAAAGAAGGAAAAGTGATTCACATAAAGAGGCTTGTGGAATGAGTACAGGGGGAGAGAAGAAAAGGTTGATAAGTTTTGTATTCAAGCTAGGAGAAGGTGAGTGAAGAAATGGGGCTGGAAATGTAGGTGGGGTCAGTTCTTGGAGTCTCACTGTGCCAAGTATAATAGACATTGGAAATAGTTTTAAACAGCAGAATAACGTGTTCAGATATAAATTTACTAAATGTGTTTGTTTATTTAATTAATTAATTAGAGTGTCTGCACATGGCAAAAAATAAATCCATTATGTATATAACCAACTAAAAATACGGCTAGACACACAGATCCTAATCACTTTCCACTACCTCCCCCTCCACCATCATTTCTCTCCTGAAAAATCTCCTCCAAAATCTAGTTGGAAAATAACGGCCTTCGAAATGTAAGTCAGATCATGACACTCTTTCCAGTGGTTCCCACCCCACTCAAAGTAAAAGCCAAAGTTCTGACAATGGCCTTCAAGGCTCATTACAATGTCACCCTTTTACCACCATCCCACCACCCCTTACTTCCCACTGATATCTTTCTGACCTCATTTCCTACTACTCTTCCCTTTGCTTGCTCTGCTCCAGACACAATGGCCTCAAATACTCCAAGTACTGCTTGGGGTGTCTGCACATTCTCTTACCACTTCCTAGATCCTTCTCCTGTATGTATCTGCATGGCTTGCTCCCTCACCTCTTTCTTCACTCAAATGTCACTATGTCGCCTTCTCAGAAATGACTTCTCTTACTATCCTATTT
Source organism: Cabassous unicinctus (assembly GCA_029593785.1). Lineage (NCBI taxonomy): Eukaryota > Metazoa > Chordata > Mammalia > Cingulata > Chlamyphoridae > Cabassous > Cabassous unicinctus. The sequence goes on from JAQZBX010035587.1 coordinate 883, forward strand.
AAAATTGCAATACACCTCCCATTTCCCTGAACCCCATACTGCTTCTTTGCTTTTATTTGCCTATTTCACTTACCATCCACTGATATAGTATATTTTTAAAATTACTTTTGGTGTCCCACCCCACCCCTGCTCTGCCCTTAGAAGTAAACATGAGGGCATGGATCCTTTGTGTTTTGTTCACTGTATCCAGAGTGCTTAGAAAGTGCTTAGCACATAGCAAGTGTTAAATTAACTTTTGTGCAATTAATTAAGGGGAAAGACTGCTAAATGTCTCCCTAAATCAAATCTTTCTTTCTTTCTGGGCACGTAGTCACTCAGCTAACAATTATATTTCCAGACTCCTTTGCAGCTAGATGTGGCCATGTTCTTACCAAAGGACTATGAGCAAAGTGATGGGCACCTGATCCCAAATCAGCAGCAGAGTATGTCATATGAGGAAAACTGTGCAAGCCCCAAGGAGTACATATTCTCATCCACCACTTCAAGTATAGCCATGAGGGATAGACAGACAAAAAAAACCCTCTAGTTAAAGGTAAGAGCCAGGAAGTATAACTATCATTATCCAGATTTCTCTCCACTGATTTGAAATGCCATCTTTATCATATATTAATATTGTTCATATGTTCCTGGATTTATTTCTAGACTTTCTTTGTTGTTCCATTTGTTTGTCTTCCTATTCAGCACCAGTGTTAGAACTGTTTTATTACCTGCTATGACTAGTCACCCTCATTGCTCTTTTGTCAGAAGAATCCTAACAATTCTTACACAAGAGATGAATTTTAAAAATATCACTTTGACAACAATTTGGAGGACAAATTGGAGGAAAACATGATTGAAGCTATTACGTTAATTCTGATGAGGAATGAAGATAACAGTGTTAGCTTCAAGGAGAAGAGATCCTCACACACACACACACACACACACACACACACACATCCCGCCACATTCTCTGCCAATGCTTCCCTTCCCCAGGCTTTGATATTGAAAGACACTTGTTGTGAAGAGGCTGAAACAAATTCAAGAGATGTTAAGAGATGCAGCATGACTTAGTGACTTATTGGATGGTAGTAATGAGTGACACAAGGATGAGGCAACTGGATGAAAAGTGGTATCATTCCTGGCCCCACACAGGAAGGGAAACAGATTGGGGGAGTGTAGATATAAAGAACTCCATTTTAGACATGTTAAATTTGAGGGTTTGTGGGTCATCAAACAGGCAATGGGATACATACTGTTGCACGTTTGTAGAAAATTTAGGCCTTAAGAGTAGAATCTCCAGTGCTCTCTAAAAATGGAGTATTAAGTAAAGCTGCCACAGAAGAGGAATTGAGGATGCTTCAAACACTGTCACTAACCCACGGGGCACTCACTTGCCAGCAGGATTTCTAACTAGTTCTAGTTTTGCTCTGTTTTAGTGTTCAGTAGCCTGGAACTCCATAAGACCAGACAAAAATAGGAAATAATACTCCTAGAGAGAAGAGCTAGACTGGACTAAGGAGGCAGACTACCTGTTTGGGAAGGAAAGCTTATTCATAGGAGACCCCTCAATAGGTTGCATCATTTATTCTGAAGGAACACAAAATATTGAGTCTGAATTCAATTCTATTGGTAAATCAATTGGAAAGTCTTAAGCCAGTCATGCAAATAATTAAATTTTATTCTCATTCTTATCATGTTCCTTTTGTTCCAAGGTTCCCAGCTGGCCTTATGTTTCTTATTGATTTAGTCTATGTGAAATATGCTTAGAACCCTGAATTGAGGCTTAGTTTGGAGGTCATTTCAGTATGAATGCCCTTGGGATGTTTTTCTGGTTAAAACAAATGAACTTTTTATCAACATGTACTGCCAAAGGAAATCACTATTTCAAGGCTCTTCACATTTAATATTTTAACCTAATATTGGTTTTGCAAAGATATGTCTATCACTATTTCAAGGCTCTTCACATTTACTATTTTAACCTAATATTGGCTTTGCAAAGATATGTCTCTCTCTCCTTTTTGAAGGGAGGAATATTGTCCTATTTGAGTCTAGCATAGTGCCTGGAACATAGAATACATACCACGGATGTTTGTTGAAATGGGTGAAATATAGATAACAATTCTTGTAGGGGGGGGAAGGAAAATAATGGTGCATAAGTGTTGGAAAAGCTATTTTAATCAAAGCACAAGTAGTAAGTAATAGGAACTCAATATTACTTTAATCTGTGTAGTCCATTATTATTAAGGTGTAGGAATAAAATCTACATGGTTTACTAGGGCTTTTTGTTCTGTCTGTTTTCTCCTTGGCTTAGGGCTTTTAATTAATTGACAATTGGTACTACAGTAAAAGTTATGTAGGATCAGGAAGAGAAGTAAAGCTCTAATTACTTTGATTTCCTGGTCTGAAGAAAAGTCTACTGCAGAAGGATATTAGATAGTCTGGCTAAAATGAAGTGTGGTGCTTGTATGTGGGTGTTCATTCACCATGTTATCCTTGTTCTCTATTTTCAGAGAATTACAAATTCCCTGTCACTCTGGAAAATATTTGTTCCACCAAGTTTCTTAGACTGGGAAATGCAGAAGACTGAGCTGTAGGCATAAGCCGAAATAAAATAATAATATCAAACATTTATTGACCACTTATAAAATATGCCTGGTATTGTTTTAAGTGTGTAACATGTATTAACTCATTTAATCTTCACAATTAAATGTGAAGATTAAAAGCCCAATGAGAGGGAAGTGGATGTGGCTCAAGCGACTGGGTTCCCGTCTACCATATGGGAGGCCCTGGGAAAGCCTCCTGGTGAAGGCAAAGCTGGCCCACGCCGCAGAGAGGTGACGGCTCGAGCCACGGGGAGCTGATGGCCCGTGCCGTGGAGAGCTGACAGGGCAAGATGACGCAAAAAAGGGAGACACAGAGGAGAGACAGTGAGAGACAAAGCAGACCAGGGAGATGAGGTGACTCAAGCAACTGAGCACCTCTTTCCCACACCAGAGGTCACGGGATCGGTTCCCAGTGCCTCCTAAAAAAGAGAAGGATGAGAAGAAAAGACAAGCAGACACGGAAAGAACACACAGCGAATGGACACAGCAGACAGTGAGCGCTAACAACAATGGGGGTGGGGCGAGGGGGGAAATAAATAAAATATTTTTTTAAAAAAAGCCCATTGAGGTAGGTGCTGTTCTTTTCCTCCCATTTTACAGATAAAGAAACTGAGGAACACAGTAGTTAAGTAGCTTTGCCAGGCAATCTGGCTCCAAATTCTGTGCTCTGAGCCATCACACAGCATTGCCTCTCTACAAGCAAGGTATAGAGACAAGGCTTGGAGAGGGACTGGAATAAATTGTGCTCACCCAACTGTCACCACAGATCGAATCAGGGCAAGGCCACCACTTCTTCCTCACCTTTCCCAGTCAAGAGTCACAGCTGAGGACTGGCTTCTAGTGATATCTGGAGGTACTGTTGATGCTTGTATATCTGGGGATGCTATAGGCTCCTAAGTCCTCCTTTTGAATCAATATGTATTATTTGATTTACTAATAGCTTGAGGAGAAGCTCCATAGCTTAATGGCAAACTAGGACAGAAACAACTTATTAAAATACTGGATTTCCTACCATTTAATTGCCCATAAAATTTGTTCTTGTTCCAACTGCCATCATTTGCAGGGAATTCTCTTTCTTCTCAACATAATGAGACTTTCCAGTGACAGCATGTTACAATAGAGACCTCCCCACTCCCACCCAATGAGCTCTCATACTATCTTTGTTAGATAAGGAGAAATATAAAATGGAAACTGAGACCCTTTCTTCTCTAGCTTATTTCACTTGTCCAAGGCTAGTCCTCCAAAAAGCAATAACTAATCATGAATCTGATTTCTACTCTGCTGTGTCACCTCCAGGATATTTCTTGTCTAACAAAGAGCTTTCCTTCTTCCAGAAATGACACAAACACATATTTTGCTTATTACAACTTGAATTCTTTACATCTAAACCTGTGGTCCCCAACTATTCCACTGTAATAGACTATCCACTTTGCCACACATTCTACTGAAGTATCAATTGTGGCAGTAAATAATCCAGAGTTCTATTTCAACCTCTCCTTCCTTTATTCATACACAAATTATGGATTAAGCATTTTCTACTATATGAAAAGTGCTGTGCCAGGTGCTAAGGATTTGATGGTGAAAAGATTTGGTCCCTGTCCTCACTGAACTAATAGTTAGATGATTCATTATCTCCTTTTCCAGCCCATTCCCTTCTGCCTGGAATTTACCATCATTATTGTTCAGTCTGTAGGAGCTTCCTAGATTAAATTCCTTTAAAGTCTCTCTCTGCTATGAGAATCTATTATCTTAGACCTGAAACAAAACAGGAAATGATTTGGCAAGTATGTGGGCACAATTCTAGGGCATGACTGATTAATGACTTAATTCAGTGTCCCAGAATTTGTAGACATTTTCTGCTTTGGAAAGATGATCTCTTGTGCTTCTCTTCAAGTTTTAATCCTTAGCCAGCAGGTAAGATCAGAATAATCCCCCTCATGTTTCTCTTCAGAACAAACTATTCTGTCAAAGTTAGCCAAGACTGATGACCACATTCTGGACATTCTTATGACTGGGCACTTAGTGATGGTGTTAGACTTCCATCTACTTCACTTAAAAAGGCTGCAACAGATTTAAGACACAAGTAAGCCTGACCCCATTAGAGTAGGAGATTTATGTTTTCTGTAGATGGTTTAAGAGAACTGGCACCTGAATCTTTGACCTCCTCCAAGACAACAAGAATGTGTTGGATGACCACTGTGGAATTAGCCGAGATGAAGTTAAACCAAGAGACATGTCTCCCTCCCTTAACTGCCTGGAAAAGCTCAGAGCATGTATAGGTTACTCCTTGTGGTGATTTGGAGGTATATGTACCCCAGAAAAACGTTCTTAAAATTAATCCATTCCTGTATGTGTGAACCCATTGTAAATAAGACTTTTTGATGAGGTTACTTCAGTTAAGACGTGGTCCACCTGAGTTAGAACGGTTCTTAATCCTATTATTGGAGTCCTTTATAAGCAGAATGAAATTCAGACAGACAGGAGCAAAGGCCACAGGAAGCAAGAAGCTGAAGGTCAACAGAACCTGGAAGAGAAGAGAGGGACCAGGAGAGGCCACCATGTGCATTTCCATGTGACAGAGAAGCCCAGGACTACAGCTCACCAGCAGCCAGCCCCAGAATGCTAGTCTTTGGGAAGAAAGTATTGCTTTGAAGACACCTTGATTTGTACTTTTTCCCAGTCTCAAAACCATGGGCAAATAAATTCTCGTTGTTTAAATCAGCCCATTGCGTGGTATTTGCTTGAGGAGCCTAGGAAAATAAAACACCCTCTGAATAGGGTTAGTCCCAGACAAATTTCTAAAGCTAGCAAGGCTGAATATTCACCATCCAATCCTCAGATTCTCTTTTCTAAAATTTCTCCTGATCTTGTTGGTAACTCTATTCTTACCCAGATTTTATGTGGTTAAATTGTGGTACAGCCATACAACAGAATAATATACAGCCATTTAAAAATCTGTTGTGGAAAATTTTTTGTTAGCATGGAAAGATGTTCAGGTATTTTCCCCAATGCCCTCAATTCTCAATTAGAATGTAAAACTTGCCAAATATTCTATTCTGGTCACTGTTTCCTGAGCGTGCAAAACATGCCATTTCCTGCACCAACTAAAAGCTTATGGTCTTAGTTCTAAGAACTGGTTCATAAGTAATGAACAAGACCATTTCCTGTTAGAATAGCAATGAGAAAATAGATTATAGTTGTTCATGTCTATCAGAAACAGTTAAAATGGATGCTTACCCAGTCTGACATTCTCCAAGATGTAAAATTCTCACTGGAATTTAGACAGTATATATTGAGAGGTGGATATTAGCTAATAATATTGTTTTGGGTGAAAGATATAAATCCTGGCCCATCACTTTACGGGATCTTGAACACATAACTTAAGCTCTCTGAGGCTCAGTTTCTGCATCAGTAAAATGGGACTATGATAATACTTAACTCATAGAATTACTGGAAATATTAATGAAATAGTATGTAAAGCACTTAGTAGAGAAGCAAGCATGGGTCTGAGAAATTGTCTTGAGGTGAGTGGCAGCAAGGCCCAAGTAGGATTCCTAATATGACAATGATTTCCCATCTGGAAGCCAAAGCTATTATTGGACTTGGTGAATTTCCCTGTCCATCTGGCACTTTGACAAAAAAAGCACATTTAATTCAAGTAAATGAAAACATTGAGAGAGCCTGTACAGTGGGGAAAGTTCTCTGCAAACACTGGTGCAGAAATGCAGATGAGTGAGCAATTCTAATACATTTGCTTTGAGAGAGAGACAGATTTACCCACAACCACCCTAAGTCACAATGTGATCCCTGCTGTAATAGAATTACAAAGTGCTCTGGGGCTCAGGGGAGGTGGCTCTCTTGTACTTTACTAAGAAATGTGAGCTTGTGTAAGAAGTCCCCAAAACAGAGAACTATGGCACTGTGGGGAGGGGATAAGAAAGGAGGGTGCGAAAATCAGCACAAGATTTATAGCAAAAGTATCTCCTTTCTGGACAACTAACATGCCCTTGGCTTTCTGCCAGCTCTAACCATCCTTTATTCAGAAACCAGAGCGAAAAGCAATTTCCCTCCCTCAGACTCAGGTTGACTTGTAATACCTTCTCTATTCCATTAGGTTTTGCCTCCCTTTGCATTTTCCAAGAAATTATGACCCTATGCACAATTGAAAAGTGAAGATTATCTTATTTGTGCTTGTTTACAAGGAATTTGAGGGAGTCCGAATGGTGAGACATATCAGACTGATAATGTGTAATGTGTACCTTTCTGCCCTGCCCTGACTTGCCTTCTGAGACCTTGCACCCCTGGGAGTGGCTAGAGAATTATCTTTTCTTCCAACTGTTTTCAGGGCCACCCTCCCCCTCAAAAAGCCTATGTTCATACTCTTGAATTCAATCTTCTTTGGGGTCACAAAGAAAAAGCACTGTCACTGTAGCAGTTTGATAATTATGAATTCCAAAAAGACAGATTTTGTTTGTAAACTGGTCTGCTCTTCTGGGCATGATACACCTTTGATTGTATTAAATTCAGAGGTTTCACTTTTACTTTATTAAGTCAAGATTATGGCTTTGATTTGACCACATAAGTAGGGTGTAACTCAGGTTAATTCCCTGCCCCCTTGGTGGGCCAATATAAATGGGCACTCACTCAAGAAGACACACAGAAGAAGATACACAAGAAGAAGAGAGAATTTTGTCAGTTTTGATCCTGGAGCCCTGGGGAGAGATGAGCGATTTGTCTGATAGTTTACAGCTGACCTTGTGAAGAGACCAGAGTACCTGAGAAGACCTGAGAGACAAGTCCTGTGCCAGCCTACAGCTGAGATTGGAAGAAGCTGGGCCCATGGAGCCTTAAGAGGAAGAAGGAAGGAGAGGCCAGGAGAGATTGTCCGCCATCCTGCTTCAGCACATGGCAACTGACTTTGGTGAGAAATCAACCTTGAGTTGGACTCTTTAGGGCCTTGTAACTGTAAGCTTCTACCCCAAATACCCTTTATAAAAGCCAGCAGATTTCTGGTACTTTGCATCAGCACCCCTCTAAGCTGACTATTACAGTCACCATGGCCAAAATATGTCTTTGTAATCAGAGAATGGAATCTGGAGAAGGTTTTGCAGGTGCAAGCTGAGCTTCACTCCAACTTTCTCAACAGACACCAGAGAGGAATATTCTGGAGAAATGGGGCAGGGGCAAGGTGAGTTTCAGGAGATGGAGGAAGAGAGTAACTGGTGCCAGTTTTTAGATGGCAGGATTCATTCATTCTTTCAACATTCAACAAGGGTCAATTGAGTAAGCATTACATACTAGGACGATACACAGTCGCTCTACCCAAGCAAGCCACAGACTACTGATAAGGAAAGGCAAACAAAAGGCAATTACAATACAATACAATAGTTGCTACAGAGGTGGGTACCCTAAGGTGGAATAAAATCACAAAGAAGCAGGAAATAACTTGACATGTGGGGACAAGACAAGACTTCTGGAAGGAAGGCAGAGCTAGAATTAAGAGGCTCATGGCCATGCCTAGGGTTTTCCTGCACTTGATAGGAGGCAGGGCAGAGGAAGAGGGTGGAAACAGCAGACAGCAGGACTTTGTTTTGGTATGCCATCAGGAGCATCCCATCTCTCTAACTTGTCTTTTCTATCCTCTCCACTTTCTTTAGATCTGTCTTCTCCCATCAGATTTGTAAACCAAAGAAATTAGTTCTATAGACCTCTGTAAAAATGAACCAAAAAGGCTCTTTTAAAAGGCAATGACACTAAAATGGGAAGTCAGTATCCAAGACCATAAGGAGATGCATTGGAAGGGAGCAATTTTCCCAGCACCCAGAGAGAAACTAGATGCATAGGTTGCCTTCCCTCCATTTCCCTCTTCCTCTTCTGTCTCCTCTCTTAGCCTTGACCCTTGGAAGAAAAGGAGAACAAAACTGAGCAAAATGAGATAAAAGAAAGTGTATGGAAATGAAAATAAAAGAAAAAAGAATGGTGAGACATGAGGAGTACTGGGCTACCTCCTGTTAATTCAAAATGACCCTCAGAGTTTGTTTTTAACAAGAATTTTCTCTTCATTCACCTGGATTAGGGGTAAAAAAGGAGAGAGAAGGCAAGACACTTAACCCAGAAAGTGTGACTCCAGCAAAGGGCAAGAAGGTGGCCAAGGTCAGCTTCCTACCGTACTCCCTCTCTTTGTTCACGCCCTCTTCTCCCTTCCCTGCCCTAACTGGGCTGCCTCAGAGGCCCAGCATCCCCTGCAGCTTTCCCTCCTTCTCTGACTCACTTCTGTCTCTGCTGAGCCCAATACCTGCAATGCCAGAGCAGCTCCTTCCTGCTCTTTTGGAGAGCTGATGGGACTCCTCTTTAACCCTGGTGGGGGATGTTGAGGCAGCTAGCTCCTGGCCTTCCACTAGCAACAACCTCCCTCCCAAATGCACATAGTCATTAATAAGAAACTAAATTTAAAGCCACAATAAAACAACCAGTTACTAACCAAGGCCAACACAGATAAATCTTAGTTTGTTTGCATGCCAGTGACAAGCCATTGAACACCCCCAAACAAACAGGGAGAAAAATAATGTGAAAGAGCAGGCATTAAACCAGAGCTGTTTTCTGAGTCAGTGACACTCCTGAGAGCTTGCAGGGACACACTAGGAAGGTGCCAATAAATGCCAATGATCTTACAGGCTGTTCATAGGCAGAAAATGAACCTCCTAATGATGGGCAAGAGATGGAGTTTGAAGAGGGAGCTTCCTCTTGTGTATTTCAAAGTCTCTTCAGTGATTTGAGAAGGAAAAGTTGAAAAATAAGTAAAGATGAAGGTCTAACAAATAAAAAGAACACAGAAAAGTGAGCATAATTCCCAGGATGCTAACCCTGGCTGACTTGCTTTTGCAATGTCATTCTGTATGAAGACATCAATGAGGAGCATATTACCAGGCAGAGTAGCTGATGTTGGCCTTGATACCAGCCCAGAGCCCACTGGGTCCTTCCTACACATTGGTCGCTGCCCTCCTCATATTAAGCCACCATCTTTGGCCTGAGCTTCCCCTAAATGCCTTGTCTGAAATCTCCCTTAGCAGTTTCCCACCCTAAGTCCTGTCTACTTGAGGACCCTCCAAAGGGCACAAGAGAAAGAGGGAGGAATCTGCCTGCCTCAAGGTTTACAGTAAGGGCTTATTTCCCTGACTTAAGAGAAATCAAGTTGGAAATATAGAATGAGATAATTTTTTCTGAATGTTGCTCAAAAGATGAAATAGCAATGCTTTTCCAACCAAAGGGATTAAGCTGTGCGTTTGAGTCAAATCAAAAGGAGTGGTCTTGGAGTAAGGTGGTAGGAGAAAAATCAGCCTTCACATCTTAATATTCTCATTTGACTTTCAGTCTGTTAAGAATGTTTCCAATATGTTGGCGTATATATTAGGCATATATTTCCTCTCAGAAGATACTCCAACAAGTGGAAGCAAGACATGCTCTCTAATAGTTGGAGTAAAAGAAGCAGCAAAGGTTGACAAGAGAAAAGGCAGAGACAGCTCCATGTGCCCAGCATGACTTCAGAGTGGCCACCTCCTGGCTGGTCACCTCTGGCATCGTGGCTGGTGATGATTTAGCGATGCTCTACTAACGGCCTGCGCAGAGCCCATGGGCACCTAACTCGGCACTGGAACCTCTCCCCAGTAGACCATTTTACATAATTTCCCACACAGTTTCTCACACATGTTCAAATCACAATTTGATACCACTTTACTCTTTTCATGGCATTTTATATTTTTAGTTTGACACCTTGTATTGACATGAGCCTTATGGTAACATGCAGTAACAGTTCTGGAGCTGATAGCCCTGAGATGTACTTTTAAGTTTTATTTCGTATAATAATTACCTATGTGAATACATCTTTCTTATTCTGAATGCTACACAATCCAGAGAGATTTTCAATGTCCTCAGAGAATTTGCTCCTTTTGATTATGTAGAGTGTTGTCTCCAAACTTTTTAAACCATCCATCCTTATGAGTAAAAAATGTTGAACCTGTGTCCCCAAAATATATGTACACTCATTTATAAATTTTATACATGAATCACTGCCAATCCATGTAGTAAATATTATTAGAGCTCAGTTTTGTTCTTATTTATGGAAATAAATAGAAATTCTAATATTTTACTCTTGTATCACATAGATGATCTTGCAGAAAGGATGCTTGTATCCCACTTTGGAGGCTACAGTATAAAGAGGTAGGAGACATGTGTGAAACCCTCATCGTCCTCACAGTGATAATAGCAACATTTCTCTCCCATCTCAGTGAGATCTTGTGCTGGTAGATACACATATAAGGTCCTCTGAGCTAATAAAAAGAATTCTTCAGCCTAATTTAATGGGAAGCACTGTGCCATAAATACTCTCAAATAGTTAGCTTAGCTATTAATTGCAACCTTGCCCCCTTCCATCATAAGCTTTTTTTAATTATTTTTTTATTTTTAAAGAAGCTTTAGTTTACATAAATGTTACATCAAAAATATAGGGGATTCCCATATACCCCATCCTCTCCCTCTCCCACATTTTCCCCCATTAACAACATCTTTAATTAGTGTGGTATATTTGTTACAATTAATGAACACACTTTGAAGCATTACTACTAACCACGGGCTGTAGTTTACACTTTGCCCCCGCACAATTTTATAGGTTTTAACAAAATGTATAATGGCCTGAATCTGTCATTGCAATGTCATGCAGGACAATTCCAACATCTCAAAAATGCCCCCCTGTTACACCTATTTTTCCCTCTCCCTCCCCTCAGAACCTCTGGTGGCCACTGCCTTTGTATCACTGATACAAGTTCTTCCGTTGCTAGAATAATAAGTCTACTCTAGCCCATAGTTGCATAGTTACATTCACCTCTTATGTTTATCACCAGCGTTTTGAAACTACTAGGTTGCAGCAAAATTGACTTGTTTTCCACCTCCCTACCCCAGTTTATCCTCTTATGGAAATGCTAATGCACAGTGAACTGGTCAAGCAACATGAAGGAGAAAGGAGTATCTCCTCAAACTGGATGGCAGTCATCATCATCAGACTACATAGGGAGTCAACTCCATGCCACTTGCATGTTTGTCTGTTCTGGAAAGGAGGAAGTAGATTAAAAGCCTGTTTGGATCAGAAAAGGAAAAAAGCAAATCTCCATCTAACTGTGATCCAGTCACTTTCTATAAATTATAGGTGCTAAAATAAACTGGACATGTCCAGTGTGCTTTTAAGCAGCACTCTCCCTGCCAGTTCTCAATAAACATTAAATAAAAAATATTCTATAGAGATACACCCAAACGTTCTGACTTAACACTTCTCAAGTGCAGTGCATTAGACAGAGTCCAGAGTATGTGGAGCAAATCAAGAGGCAGGAGGAACTTGTTCCCAGGCAGGGGCCTACAGCAAAGCCAGCTGCCAAAATGTGACACTCCCGGTTAGCAGTGAAAGACATTGCCAGACCAATTCCAGCTAAGTTCACCATTCAACCATCCTTCCTGAGGGGGCTGGAGGGTGACTAGAACTTGGTTTGAGGGCTACAAACATGGGAAAGGCCCAGCCCTGCCTGCCTTCAAGCCACAAACAGTCTGGAAAGCAGCTAAACTTAGAGGGAAGGGGCATCGGAAAGGGCAGATGGCAAGCTCTGTCCTCCTGTAAGTGAATATTTCTGCAGCCACTAAGATGACCACCACCTTTTTCCCATCCAAAGGGTGGGAGGGCAGCAGCCATATGGGCTTTATTCAAGTTATTCAAACTGAGTCCCTTTTAATGGCCCCAGAAGGAAAACCTTATACTAATTATTAAGGTGTGAAAGAGATGACGCAAAGACCCATACTATAAAGCCTTCCTTTTCTGAGTGGGGAGAGGAGCAACATTCCAAGGCATTCCGAAAATTAGATTGTACAATCCCCTGTAGTAATCCCATTCTTAGGCTAGCAAACCTCCCTTGGTGAAAAGTCTGTAGTCAACTGCAAATATTGCAGAGCACTGAGGAATCATATGAAACTTGTCGTTTAAACCATTCTTTTAATAAGAGCTCCAAAGGGCTTTAGAGATCAAAGGAAAGAGAAAGTTGGCAGGGCAGCAGGAAATACTTAGTCTCCTTGCCTGTGGAAGCTGTTGAACATCCTGCATTCCATTTCTTACACAAGGGCTTGCTTAGATCAGGCTTTGTCCTTCCCTATGAACAATGTTTATCCTTTCAGCAAATATGTATTTAGCACTGTTTTGTCACTGCCTTATGCTGAGAATACAAAAGTGAAAAAAACAGAGACCCCCCTCCACCTGCATGTGCTTACTTTAGCATGTATATATCTATAAATGGAAGATGTGCTAAGTGTCATGAAGAATCACAAGGCAGGAAAGGTGTACAGGGAGAGACACCAGTGGAGAGAGGGTTGCTACCTCCTGCAGAGACCCTTATCAGGATTAGAGTTTAGGACTTGGGATGACCTGGGAGTCCTGGAATGCTTTTGGAATGTTCATGTGAAATGTGAAAAAGAGACAAAATGAGGTCAGTCCTGATGGCCTAATAGTTATGGTGAGGCTCTCTGTTGGGGAAAGAAGGAGTTGGAGCCTTGCTAGGAGCACACAGAGTTCTGGGGCCCCTTTTCACTTTTCCCGTTGATAATATGGATGTTGGCAGATGGAATGGTATTATACAGAGCACATGGAGGTCTTGGCTCCCCCTCTTGATTCCTGGAAAAAAAAAAAAATAGGTGAAAGCCAGGGAAGAACCATTAGTGTTACTGAAACAACAAAGGAAAGTGTAAAGTACTCACAATTATCACTAGGTTCCATTTTAGGGTCATTATTTTTCATGATTTTGGCACAGAATTTCTCATTCTAATTTGTGATTGCTTTGTTGCCTTCCCAACCTAGCTCTGCCCTGTATAGCAACCAAGCTGCCCTGAACTAAACACTCCATCTGATGGTCAGTGCTGGAAATGATATAACTCTACTACCTTCACTAGTTATTTTGTTGAGAACTGAATCATGTCCTCCATAAAAGACACGTTCAAATCTCAGTGTTTTCTTGTGAGTGTGAACCCATTTGCCCACTTGAAAATAGGACCTTTTGAAGATGTTATTAAAGGTGTAACAAAATTGAATCAGGGTGGGTCTTAATCCATATGAATAGGGCTACATAAAGAGAGGAAATTCAGACACACTCAGTCAGAAGTCCAGAGTCAGAAGAAGTCAACAAAGAGAGCGAGATCACCATGTGACAGAAGACTGCCATCACCAGAACACTACCGACTCTAGATGACCTTGCAACATCTTGATTTTAGACTTCTGGCTGCCAAACTGTGAGCCAATAAATTCTTCTTGTTTAAGCCAACCCATTGTGTGGCATTTGTCATAGCAGCTCTGGAAAACTAAGACACCCTTACTGCCTCTTTATTATCCTTTTATTTAGGAGAAAGACACACACACTTTCTCCCTCTTTCATCCATTTTTTACATTAAGAGTGTAGTGATTTCTTCCCCCAAATATCAAATGCATACAGCCGTGGCTTTCCTTCTCTTATGTCCAATTCTTTCTCACTTCTCTTGGAGAGCTTTAGATTTCACACACAGAAAAATCACACTTAGAATAAGACCCCAAGTCCTAACCACAGCCTATAAAAACCCTCCATAATGGTCTCTTTCTACCTCCCTGGCCTCATATTACACACTCTTCCCCTTGCTGACCTTACTCCCCTCCCCCTGGCCTTCAGGAGTTCCTAGAACGTGCCCAAGCAATGCCTGCTTCAAGGCCCTTGCACTTGAAGCTGCCTCTGTCTGGAACGGCTTTCCCCCACGTACCTACAGTGATTGCTCCCTTACTTGTTTGTAAGGATTACTTGATTGCTCTGTTCAGTTGTCAGCTCCTTTAAAAAGATCTTCCTTAACCATTGTATTTAAAATGTATTCCCTTACCCCAATTGTTTTCTTCAAATCAAAAAGCAAGTTACTACTTGATATTTTATTACATATCTGTTATTTTATTAGTTTATTGTCTGAATAACCAATAAGAAAGAAACTTTCCAAAGGCAGAAAATTTGTCTTGTCTCCTGATGTATAATAGTTTCCTAGGTCAAGGGCTGGCATGTAGAAGGAATTCTCCCCAAACCCCCTTACTGCCCCCAAACACTAAAATCTATTATCATAGCCAATATGCATAAGATTGATGCATGTGAAATAGTAATAACAAAGAAAAGGAAATATGTAGGCTTTCAAGTGAAAATCAGATTTACAAAGAGTCAGTAAAGCTCTGAAAATTGCTGAGAAATCCTCTTCAGAATCTTCGTATACCTCTTATCCCTTTTTAATTAAATGTGTTCTCCCTCAAATACTAGCATTCAAAATGAACATGATTTACTTTCATTTCTTTTTTTTTTTCATGTTGTATTTAATCTCTGGCATTATACTCTTCAAATATATTGGTTTTGGGTGGCATTTTGAGTTGTACATGGGCTAGGAACCTAATCACCACTAAGTACACTATTTCTATGTGAAAAAGAAATTCCCTCTGGGTTCCAAACAACCAACTTGCAAATGACATTTTGTACCCTAACCCTTCTGCAAACTGGGAGCACTCTTTAAGCTGCCTTTAAAATTTTTAAGATTCCATGTTAATTTTGCCATGACTTTTTCCTATATATAAAAAAGGGCCAAAGTAGTTTTGAAAACTCTTCTCATGTATAAATCCTGGTTTTCAAAACTATTGTAAGCTAAAAAAAAAAAAAATTCTATTTTTGATGTCAAAAGCTACATATTCATTTCCTTTTACATTTCTGTTCTAAAAACCCTAATCCTCCCTGAGGCAAATGGATGCCTGTGGCAATGTGGGAAGAGAACTACATGAGAGAATGCACAAAGGAAAGCACACTAATAAATTCCAAAAAGTGATCCCATTGCACATGTTTTCAATAGTCTTCTATGAGTGTCTGGAATGAGCCAGGCTCCAGGGAGAAATAAAGTGTGATCCCCACCCTTAGGAGCACTTAGGTGGGGAGTGATGCTGTTGCCAAGACATGTACCTGGTGCAGTGATGCACAGAAGAGTTGGGTTGGTGACCAGTAGTTCTGACCAGGATATCAGAGTGAGTAAAGTTGGACAGATAGTCAACGGAGGGAAAGGAAGGCCAGGCAACAGGAGGACCATGCGTAATGGCACCAAGGCATGGAATACCTGTCACATTTGGAGAACTTCCAATAGTCTAAGATGACTTAAATTTGGAGAGAGGATGGCCATGAGGTTGGGGATCAAAAACCATAACGTGAATGAGGCCACATGAGATGGTAAGAAGGGGCATGATCAACCTGTATTTGGGAAAGTTCATTCTGGCTTCAGAGTGGAGGATAGAGTAGAGAGGATTGGGAACAGAGGCCATGAGACTAGTTAATAATAATAACAAGGTTAAATTAAATTATCTCATTTAATCCTCACAGCAGCCCTATGAGGTACATATTTGTGCCCCCATTTTACAGATAGGAGCATGAGGCTGAAAGAGGCTCAGGAGGCTTCCCAGCATCCAACATACAGCTAGTAAAGGGCACAGCCAGAATTTGAATGTAAGCAGTCTTACTCCAGAGCCCATGCTTTTGCTGTAATCCAGGTAAAGGATAATGGTGACTTGGATTTAGGCAGTGGCATTAGGGGTTGTGGAAGGCAAAATAATGCCTCCCCTAAAGATGTGCACTTCCTAAACCACGGAAACTGTGACTGTGTTAGGCTACGTGGCAAAGGATAATTGAAGTTGCAGACAGAACCTTAAAATGTAATCATCTCACCTTAAAATATTCTGGATTATCTAGGTGAGCCCAATATAAGCATGAGTCCTTAAAAAGTGGAAGAGGGAGGAAGACTAAAAGGGGCAGGGAAAGGGATGTGACAATGGAAGCAGAGTCAGAGAGA
Source organism: Cabassous unicinctus (assembly GCA_029593785.1). Classification (NCBI taxonomy): domain Eukaryota; kingdom Metazoa; phylum Chordata; class Mammalia; order Cingulata; family Chlamyphoridae; genus Cabassous; species Cabassous unicinctus. The sequence continues at coordinate 17,370 of JAQZBX010035587.1, forward strand.
TGCAACATAGCTACCTTTGAAGATGGAAGAAAGGGGCCACAGGCCAAGGAGTGTAGCCTTTAGAAGCTGGAAAAGGCAAGGAAATGGGATTCTCCCCTAGAGCCTCCAGAAAGAAGGAGCCCTGTCAAAACCTTATTTTAGCCCAGTGAGAATCTTTATCAGACTTTTACCTACAGAATTGTAAAATAATAAATTTATGTTGTTTTAAGCCACTAAGTTTGGCTTATTTGTTAATAAGCTATTAAGTTCAGCAATAGGAAACTAATACAGGGAGGCAGAAGATATCACTGACTTAAATCACATTTAGGAGGTTGCATTCATGGGGTTTGGAGATCCAATAGGTAACTAGTACCTTGCTAGTTAGAACTGGAATGGTTCTAGGATGATGTAACAGGAGACAAAAGTAACTCTAATGGTTTCATTTAGCTCTGAATTTAAAGGCCCTTAACTGATATGAAACGTTTTGATTTCTCAAAAGCATAGCATGATACCTTTATTCCACATTTACCTTTCTGCTTTTTTACTTCACTACCTCATTCAACCTTTCAATTGCATCAACAATGCAGAAAAATATTCCTGCCTTTTTTCCTTCTCCATTTTCTCATTCAGCACTTCAGTGGTCAAAAAAATTTTTGCGGAGCGGATGTAGCTCAGTGATTGAGCACCCGCTTTGCATGTACAAGGTCCCAGATTCAATCCCCGATACCTCCTAAATATATATATATATCACTTCAGCCTTGTCTCCTCCCTCCTACTGGCACATTTTGCAGTTCTCTCTTCTCAGGAAAAGGACTCAGTATACTATTTGATGATATTTTGTCTTTTAGGGGACATAGTTCTGAGCTCTGCAGATACAAACATTCTCTCAAGGCACTGGCATTCTTGGGGAGAGCACAGACAAATAAGCATTAACAATGAAGGGTGGCATGGTAGGGACACCTGACCTAATGAGGGACAGGCTTCAGAAAAAGACACATGTTTCTGAACTTATATCTTTAGAAAGCAATTTTCTATCACAGCTCTCTTAGCTTTTCTGCCTTTTGATTTCACAAGCAGAGACATGTCTGATTAAAAACCTATGACCTGGACTCAGGTAGGCTTGACTGAAAAGTGTTTGCACTTTCACAATATCAGAGGCACAGTCACCCGAGATGACCCACACCTTTTACTTGTCCCACCAAAGGAAAAGACAGAAGGAAGGGCATAAATAGGAAAATATATTGGCTTTCTGATATTTAGACTTGTTTTACTGAGGAGATAAATGCTTTGATTTAATGGAAATTGATATAAAATTTAAAGTCACAAATATGACAGGGAAAAGAGTTACCATCTGTTCCTTCTACTTGGATATAAGTTTGGTTTATATATACAGAATGACTCCATCTATTCAAAAATTATTTATTGAGCTGAAAGCTGCAGCAAATAAAAACATCAATGGCATGGTCCCTGACCTCATAGGACTGATTATTTAGTTGGAAAAAATTAAGCATACAACCTTGAAGCACCATAATAATAATAGCCACTGTAATTAATTTTTGCAATTTTCATTTTTGGTCTCATCTGTAGTTAAATTCCAAAAAGCAGTGCAGCAAACAAGTCTATAGAATTTCAGAGAAGGGAAATGCAAAGAGGTCAGAAGTGGTCATGGAAAGCTGTACAGAAAGGGGAATATCTGAGTTAGGCCTTAAAGATGGATGAGGAAAGTGGGAGAAAATTCTAAGCATATGCAAAGCCAGAAGAATAGAATATTCATGATGCTTTTGGGGGCTGTCAATAGACCAGATTGGCAGAAGTAAAGGCTAACAGGGAGGATGCAGCCAGCTCATGGAGGACTCCCTCGTTTCTCAAAAGGGGTACTTGCTGGGAGCATCAGAAGTCACACATAATCATGGTGCATTATTCTGAAATGTTAATTTTATCAGAAGCTTTGGAAAGGAAGCTTAAGTCTTTGAACTGTTTTTAAATATTATTTCCATAGCAATGCAATTATTGGTCTATTTTTATGCAAAAGATGCAAAATTTGCATGAATTTTTAAGATAAAAACACTTCCAAGAATTTGTTACTTGAAGTAGGACCCTTCAAAGTATGCCCCCGAGCCGCTGTCATTGGGAAGAAAGTTTGAAAAGCTCTAAAGGTTTTACCCTAGCAGCTGGAATAATGACAGCAGTGTTCTAGAGATATTACCCTGGTGATGGTATGGAATGTGGATTAGAAGGGCATGAGACTGCAGATAACACAAATTAGGAAATTAGGGGCTAGGCTAGGGCAGTGGTTGTAGTGATAATAACAAGGGACCAGAATGAGAAATAATTTACCAAAGGAAGACAAGGCAGGCTTTGGTGACTCATTGAGTGCAGGCAGAGAGGAGAAAGAATGTGGAGGCAGGCTAGTTAGGGAATCAAGAGATAGATCTGGAACCTGGCAGAAAGTCCACATGGCCTTGGATACCCCACAAGATGGCTGCTGGAAGAACCTTGCGAGAACCCCCATTCTGAACAGGATTTCCTCCGGAATCAAGGAGAAGCCCTGGATAGTCTCAAGGGACCTTATCATTGGGCCCTCCCAGTGGATTGAGGGGTGGAGTAATCAACTTTGGGTAATCCCCAACATTAGCAAAGGAACAGAATAATTAATGGCTTAAAAAGCAAGCACGAAATCCAGATCAGTCCTGTTCTTGCCTTTTCTCCCCGTGCCTGGATCCGCAAGCAAGTAAACCCGGGAATTTGTGATCTGTAATGGGGACTTGTAGTCTATTTAAATCAGCCCTTTTTAATCTGTTTTCAGTCCCTTTCCTCTCTACCTGGGACCCATAATCTGTTATTTTCTCCCATTTCTCTTCTCTTCATTCCTTAATAAATTACTGGCCTAACTAACCTGGCTTGCACTTAAAATTCATTTTTTGTACCTTAGCCAAGAACATAGAGAAAATCCGGCAACACTCTCACTGGAGCTTTCTACCACAGACATCTCAGGCCAGATATCTCTGTGCCCAATAAGATACTCCTTTGCTTTTTCCCAAACCCTGCTCCTGTGGCCCCCATAAAGAGTAACAGCACCTCTATACAACCAGTCACCAAAATATATAGCCAGAGCATCGTCCTAGACTTCTCCCCCTCCCTAACCGCCAACTCGTTCAGGCTCTTATCATGGCTGGCTCAGTTTACTGCAGTTGACTCCTGGCTGGTCTTGCTGCTCCTGTTCCTTTGCCCTCTCCCTCTACTACACTACCACTAGGGTTACTTCTAAAAGGAAATTTTCATCATATTATTCCACTGCTAAAACCCCTTTGATGGCTCGCCAGCTCTTCCTTCTAGCTTTCACCTGTGCCTCAGCTCCACCGACCCCCAGAAGTTGTCTTGTTCTATTGCACCTGTGCTGCGCATATTATCCTCGTCTACCTGGCAAAAGCCTAATCCTTCAAACCAAACATTTCCTCCAAATGTTTTCTTAATTGACTCATCTCTTTAAACCATTCAGTTCTTGGGAAAACCAAAACCTCAATAAGTTCTCTTGAACAGACTTCCTTTTCTTCTGTATCTGGGAAAACTTATCATCCTCATATTTTGCAGCTGTATTTCTCAGGCTTCTTGAGAATCATCTGGAATCTGTCAACATTTCATAATCTGAGAAACAGTTCTGAGGCAAAGGAGATAGGGCACCATTTTCTTAGCTTTTTTGTCTTCTGCCGGCCAATCCCAAAGCATAGATTGTTTTAAATGGCTCATTAAGCATTTCCTGGATTACTATGATTTGTCAGGCTTTTTATCAGGTGCTAAGGATAAGGAGATGAATGAGATGAGAACCTGCTCTGGAGAAATTAACAATTTTGTAAGCAATTCTATTTCTTTCCCATTCGCAAAGCTAATTCTTAACTACCAGGGAATATGGTTCTCACTTCTGTCACCAGTTGTACCAGAAAATAGAGCTAGGAGAGCCCCTTAAGATTAAGGTGCTCAGCTAATCTAACCACATGGGGAGACTCTTATATCACCACGGCCTGGGAGGAAGTGGTTTCACTTTGAAATGGCAGGCTACCGGGCCCTTGACTTTCTGCCTTTGTTCTTTTACAACACCTGCTTCACAAGGTCTCTCTCAGTACATGACAGGTACGGCCAAGTATTTAGAATTCAAAAGCAATTTTATTTCTCTGAATAGAAACCTATGACGGTAAGAAATATTATTTGATAATGATAATTAAACTTTCAGTGTTCCCTTTGGCTTGGGACCAGTTAGCACTGTAATCACTCATCTCTGGCTATCCCTGCCTTAGCTGAGATTTTTCATTTGACCCATTCTTCCTCACTTTTACCCATCCCTCCCTATCTTTTAATTATTCTTTTCCCGTAAAACAATGTCAAAGCTATTTCTTTCAGTAATGGTGCAGTACGTCTCTTTCTATTTGATTTTAGTTAAAAATGCCTTCCCCATGGTCACATGAAACTAGATTTGGCATGTTTCTCAGATTCTGTCCCCAAAAATCTTCCTGTACTCATGTTTTATTTTTCTGGCATTGTGCCAGAGTAATTTTGTCCAAGACAGATATCCTTACCTGATCTTATTCAACACTTTGTCTCCCTCATACTTTTTAGGCTCTAAGGTCCTTATTATCTTTCAGCCAGCTAGATAAAGGTTATAGAGTTCCTGAAGTAAATAGCTATAAGCACATTTGGAGTAGATGAGATCAATCTCTACATAGGTAAATGCTAGGTAAGGGAGAAAAGAGATACTAGGGCCTAAATCCATAGGTCCAAATCAATACCTGAAGTATATGAAACATTGGGAACTTGGTCAATTTGTGTCCCTAGAAGCCTCAACTCTATCAGTCAGGACAGTTTCATAAGAGAAGTTGCTCTGGCCGCTGCCCAAGGCTATCCACCATCTTTGAAACCAGAAGAGTTAGGATAGCTCTGATCAGCCCCACCACAAATGCCTGGCCAGCACTTCTAAATGAAGATAAAAGAACCTTAAAGTCTTTTTCAATAACATTTGGAAACATGGCCCATGGACTCAGGACTAGGATCCCAACTTCCTCATCAATACAAGTGTGGATCCATGCAGGAATGAGCAGGAGCCCTACACAAAGGCCCTCTTATATCCCTCGTGATTCCTCTCTCTTTTCCCTCCTCTTTTGTTAATAGCTTCTAAATGAATTAATTGGTCATGTAAAGTCTCAAAGGGCAAAAATATGTTTAATTATATTTCAGCAACTAGCACCATTGTAGGCACACCATAGCCCAAGACTCACACCAAGTCACCTGAGTCTTAGCTTGACTCTGCTCCCATTACGTTACTCAAAACTCCAACTTCCCAACCTTCTGTTTTCTCATCTTGACCCCACCCTTCTCAGAAGGCTCAACATTTGCTTAAGCATAAGTATATCTGCACATATCAGCTGACTCAGACCTGTAGCTTGATGGGGTATATTGTGAGCCCACCATAAAGGCTTACATTATAAACATGATTGAGCACTTACCATTTATCATCTTTATATTATTCTCCAGTTGCTGTGTGTGTCTGTGTTGGTTCTGCCTCCCAAATAGTAGTAAAAGCTCTAACTCTCTACTGCCATAAGTTTGACTCCTGGCTCCCTAACTTAGAGTAGAACAGTATATTAGTTCCCTAGGGCTGCCGTAACAAATTACCGAAAATTGGGTAGCTTAAAACAACAGAAATGTAATCTTTCACAGTTCAAGGGACTGTGAAAATCAGTGTTGGCAGGTTGGTTCCTTCTGGAGGCTCTGAGGGATGATCTCCATGGCTCTCTCCTAGCTTCTGGTAGTTGCCAACAACCCTTGATGTTCCTTGACCAGTAGACGACATCTGGCATACACCCTGAGTGTCTCTGCACCCGAATTCCTCTCTCTCTCTTCTTCTGAGAACACTGATCAATGGATTAGGACCCACCCTAATCCAATATGAACTTATTTTAACTTTATTACATCTGCAAAGACACTATGGCCAAATAAGTTCCCATTCACAGGTACAGAGGGCTAGGACTTCAACATATCTTTTGAGGGGACACAATTCAGCCCACAACAAATAGATAAAATATGTGAATTTTTGCGGTGTTGCTGTGAGATTACATAAGGTAGTACACATAGACCTCTCTGCCTGGCATAGAGTAAGAATCAGCCATATAATAATCCCGAGGGGGCAAGGGCCATCTTTTACTTCTCTTATTCCCCCCCTAATATCTAAGCATATTGTTGTGCATACAAAACGTAATTGAATAGCTGCCCCCAAATGATTGCATCCTCCTAGGGCTGAAAAAAAAAACAGTTCTGCCCAAGAATTCTGATGAAAATGCTTAGTAACAGGTGCTGCTTAGGATTAAGTTTTGGAGCATTATAGCCTTGTCCTCTGCTGTCTCCAGTGCTACAGCACAGATTCCTTTCAATAAGAAAGAATTCCCCCCAGCTGTTTCAGTTGCTCAAGGTAACAGGGCTGCTGCGATGAGTCAGCGGCTCACCCCGCAACTGTCAGCTCAGGTCCGGCCTCCACCCCACTCTACTCAGCATGTCTTTCAGCAGCTACGGTTGTAGCCCAGGGCACTGCAGCATCTCACCTGAGGCACTGCAGCTGTCTCCAGTAAATGCCTCACTGCAGGCTGCAGGTTGCATCATTCAGGCTGATGCTGATGAGTGTGGAGAGGAGCTGCTTCATTTGAGCTGCCTTTCAAGCCCCTTGGTCTCATCTGGTCCCGAAAGCCTACAGTTAAGGAATCAGGGCACAGGCCTGCCAAACAGAGTCCTCAAAAGGGAAGCTTGGTAACCACCTGGATACCAGGGCAGTGCAAAGGCAGAGCTTGCTTCCCTCCATCTGAAAAGCCTCCTTCTCACTACTGACTGTGTCTGGCCAAACCTTGGGGGGCTGCCGAGCCCTTGAACAGGGCACCTCGGAGAGCCCTCTCTCCACTGAAGTTGCCCCCCAGAAGTCAGAAATTACGGGCTTTGATAGAAGAGACAGAGCTGTTCTACAACTAAATGAAGATCAGAGGTACAAATATATTGATTATAAAGCTTCTGCAAGACTGTCTCAGTTCCCAGAAGAATGAAAGTAGTGTGTCTTTTTTCACTGAGTGTGGGCCACTGCGAGCTTTGATGACTGAAATGGAAATCAAAGCGAAGGAGCTTCCTCAGCC
>JAQZBX010035588.1:0-24518 GCA_029593785.1 Cabassous unicinctus
TGAATATATATATATTTTATTTGAGAAGTTGTGACTTAACAAAACAATCATGAGTACCATACAGGAGTCCCACACATCACCCCACCACAATACCTCACATTGTTGTGACACATTTGCTACAAATGATGAAACTATGCACATCTGCCGTAGTTCATGAGAGAACGTTCTCATATTTGTACTGTTAACCACAGCCCATCCTCCACCATGGGGTTCACTATGTTATACAGTCCCCTGCCCTGTATAGTCCACCAAAATGTACCCTCAGTGGCTCTCAGTTTCATCACAGAGTTGTGCTGTCATCAGCTCAGTCCATTTCAGAATGTTTTCATAATTCCAAAAGGAAAAATCCCATGTCCCCTTATACCCCTCCATTATTGACCTTTAGGCTATTCATATTTTACTAATAGTATAGGACACTTAGGAAGTTTCTTATTTCTTATTCAAAAGCAAAAGACCAGAACACATATGAAAAATTTAAGAAGCTTGCTTCCTTCTCCATCTTTTTGATGTACACAAATACTCTTTCACTATGGACTGGCTGCTGCCCGAGACTGCACAATAAAGCGTTTTTGGTGTGGTAAGATGAAGAGTAAGAGTGTAATTCCACCCTGTACACTGAGTGGGGATACAGGTTGGACTCTATTCTTAGAGCAAAGTTCTGGGAAAAGAAAGAAGGAGAGGGACCGAGGCCACCTGGACATTCCTGGCACTGGGAAAGGATGCAGGAAGGTGAGGTTGCCAAATATGAAATCCTTCACGATTTTACCTTGGGTTCATGCTACGTGAGGTTGTTAAATGGTGAGCTTAAAAGTCAAGGACCTCCAGAAAAGTTCTCAGTACTGCTTGGAAACAGGAACCTGCCCAGGTGTCATTTATCATTAAAATGACCGTGGGTTGCTTTCCTGCTTCCACACCCACAGTTGCCACTTTGCTTGCCCTTCCATGAGGCTGGGGGACTTCGTCAAATTTTCTCACTTCTTTCCAAAGTCCTGAAGAGAACCCGTGCCTCTCTGTTTTCCCCTAAAGGAGGGCAAGGTGCAGATCCCCGAGGCTCAAAAGAGACTGCCTGAAATGGCTTCCAGGTGACCTTCTGGTTGAGACCTTTGAAAGTGCCTGGAGCTGCACGTGAGGAGTATCTCAGCAGGGCTGAGGAATCCTGTTGGGTTTTTGCTTTTTTGTTGAAGAGAGAACAAATCTTGAGAAACGAGTGCAGGGAGTCCCCATAATTTGTCACTTGGGACATGAACCATTAAGGACTTCAAAGCGTAGCTGTAACGGATGAAAGCTCTGCACCTGCAAAACCAGTGCTCTGAAGGGAGATATTTTTTTAACAAGTGAAGCACTTAGTGTTGTGTCTGAGCATGTGTGTGTGTGTGTGTGTGTGTGTGTGTGTGTGTGAGAGAGAGAGAGAGAGAGAGAGAGAGAGAGAGAGAGACAGGTGGGTGGGGTGGGGTGGGGGATTGGTGCCTGAAGGAAAACAGTACAGTATGTGTGGTGAAATGAATAAGGGATTTAGAGCCCTTTGTCTTTTACTACCTGTTTGACGTTAGGAAGGCCATCAAAACCTTACCAAATCTCAGTTTCTTCATAATCAAGATAATAACACCTCCGATATCCTCACTGCACGAGCTGGTATGAGAATTCAGTGGAATATCTATTCATTCTTTTATCTGTCCACTCCAACACTGAATGATTGATTGATGCTTTCATGCAGCAAATAGTCAGCCCTTACCACATGTCAGGAAGGCACATCGTTGTTGGGAGCAGAACAAATACAATTGGCATCCCTGCACGTTTTATAGGTGTAAAGTCAAATCTGACCCATGCAGTAACTGTTATTTGTGCAGAGGGGAAGTGAATTGGTAACAGTTGCACTTGGCCATAAGTTGTCAATTAGGCTGCAGCTGTTTGGGAATATCTTTAATTAACACACTGCTTCGTCTTTGAAACATTTCCCTCTTGGCTTTTGGTGACACCATATTTCCTGGTTTTTGCCCCAGCTCTCTGATGCATCCTTCTCAGTAGGCTCCTTTTCCTTTATCTGAATGTTGGAGTTGTCCAGTGCTTGATTCTGCTCCCTCTTTCCTCTCTCTGCATACTCTGTCTCTTAGTAATGCTATTTATGTACATGTCTTTAAGTACCGTGTACTGTGATGATTTCCAAACTCATTTGTCCAGCCAAACCGCTGCTTTGAGCTCTGAATACATTTGCAACTGTCCCTTTGTTTGTTTGTTTTTTACATTCAATAAATATTTATTGAATATTTACTATGTGTTCAGTGGCATGTGGCTTCAGCAGTGAAAAAGAGACAGACAAGAGTTCTGACGTTTTTGGTCTTGCAATGTGGTGTGGTGCGAGGCTGAAAGTAAACAAGTAACCAGACAGATAACATTACTATTTCTGCTCTGTAGCCTGCTTTAGGTTTATGTAGCTCCTTCTTCTCTCTATTCCAAAGGTAGGGACTTAGTATGTTTAAAAATTTTTTAATTTTTTAATTTTTAAAGAAGTTTTAGGTTACAAAAATGTTACATAAAAAATATAGGAGATTCCCATATTCCCACCCACCCCCTCCACACTCTCCCCCATTAACAACATCTTTCATTAGTGTGGTACATTTGTTACAATTGATGAACACATATTGAAGCATTACTACTAACCATGGACTATAGTTTATGTTATTCCCACTGCTAACAGCGCCATGCCCAGCTGTGCAAGCTGCACACTGCACAACTCCTGGGGCCATTCATAGACACAAAAAAGCATAGTAACAGGGACAGGGCGGTGATTCAGGAAATGACAGTTGTTACTGCTAAATTTAGAAAGGATGGAGCAAATGACAAGGTTATCAGCTAAGAATTTCTTTAGCCTTCTGAGGCACTTAAAATTGTTTCAATATTTGGACAGTGAAATGCACAAATAGGTTCAGATTGTTAGCATATGGCTTCATAGCTGTTGGGATGTAGTGTTTATTCATTTTTATTTTTAAATAATACTGAGTATAGTGTTAACTATATAGAAAGTAGCTTCTAGCCCTAAGACTAAGGCTTTGGATAAATTTTTTGAAGAAAAAGAAATAGAAAAGAAAATGTAGGGTTGATTTGACTGTGATTTCAGATTGGGTTACTTTATATGAAATTATCACCCACGTTACAAACTTATGCCAGATACTTCCTCATTTTAGAAGACTATGATGTAGTGGAGATGGTTTTGGAATTTGAAAGACTGAAGTTCAAATCCTGGCCCTATGACAGGTTGAGGTTAGGCTAGTTAACCTCTAAATTCTCAGTTTCCTTATCTGTCCAGTGAAGATAATAGCACCCATCTCCTCGTTCTGGCTGAGCTTACGTGATAGCATAGACGAGAGGTAACTGGAACAGTGCCTGGCATGTTGTAGTGCTTCTCCTTTCTCTTCCCTGCGGAAGTAGATTACGTTCCCTTGTTTACTTTTTATTCCTCAAACATTTGTAAAGTGGCTTCCCTTGTGCCAGGCATCTGACCAGTAACTGGGAATACATGGATGAATAAAATGTTTCTCACCCTCTCTCCTCAATCCCACTCTACTTCATGATCCAGGAGGAGGTCACAGTCTTATTGAGGGAGTCAGATATGCAAATAAATGGTCAACTCCATAAAATGGTCATGGAAGGCTGTTGGGGAGAAAATGAGTAGAAGAGGAACTTTGGGAAGGGCAGGACATCGAAGTCTTAGATGAACCGAGGAAGATGAATCAGATGGACAGAGGAGGAAGTTAAAACAAGGGAAAGACAGCGAGAACTACAAGTGGTTGGCTAAGACCTGTTGATCCATTTCCATGGCTCAGAGGATGTTTGAAGACTCGTTGGGGGGACAGTTGCACTTGCCTCATTGTGAAAAGAGGAAGTAGTGAACAAAGGTGGTGGCAGTGGAAGTAGGAGAGAGAGAAAGGGTGGGCTTGAGAGTCAGGTAGGAGAGAGGAGCCACAGAACTTGGAGATGGATGGGTGGGGGGGTGTGAAGGAGAAGAGGAAATCAACTCTCCTCTTTTAGGTTTAGGTTTTATCAGTGGGTCAGGAGTGGTGCCTTTCACTGATGTGGGAAAGGCAGGAGGAAAAGGAAGTTTGCGAGGAGTTTGGGAGAAGGCATTTACAGGTGTCTTTGGGATATAACAATCCTACTAGGTCTTATTGAGTGACACTGGATGACAGGCCCTTCACACATTTTCTCTCATTAAGCTTCTCCACAATGCCATGAGGTAGGGATGGTTATTCCAATTTCATAGGTAAGTAATCAAGGCTGGAGAGGTTTTAGCAAGCTGCCCAAGAGCACAAGGGTACAAAGGGATAAAGCTAGGGTTTTAATCTAGATATTTCCAACTCAAACCCTGTGCATTTTTTTTTTTTTAAAAAGCTAAGCTGGGACTGTGTGTGGAAATACATGAAAGAGTCTTGGCTGACGTTTTAGATTTGGGGAGTCAACCCAGATATGCTGGTGGTCTGAGCTTATTTGAAGGGGGCATAGCACATGTGTTTTCTGTTCCCTCATTGAATGTTTGGTGTTTGTTTTTTGCCGCTGCTATTAATGAGTCATATTTTTTTCCTTACTTCAATATTGATCTGTGTCCGACGGGGTGGTGGGCACATGGTTATATATTTTCAGTAGGTCTGAAGTATTTTTCAGGTTAAAAAAAAGAAAAATGTGTAAGAATTAAATGATTTTTTAAAGAAGAGTAGTTCAGTTCCACTGTAGATATTTGGAAAGTCAAAGAGCACAAAGAAGAAAGCACATATCTCCTGTAATATCATTATGCAGCTGTATGGAACACTTCGCAGTCTGTTATTTAGGTGGTGTGTCTGTGTGTGTGTATGCCGGATATGTGGATATGTGTTTGCATATGTATAATGTATTTAAAATTGGGATCATATTCTACATTTGCATCTCTAACTATATTTTTCAAAATGTATAACAAATATTTCTACATATTTTGCAACACGAATTTTAGTGGAGTAATACATTTCTGATGCAAGGAATTACAGTAATTTATTTAGCCAATCCCCTATTATTATACATTTGATTTCTTCAGATTTATTTTGCTATTAAAATAATACTATAATGAGCAAAATTGTGCCTAAATATTTGCGTGCATTTCTGATTTTTTTTCCACATATTTTTTGGATGTGGAATTGTTGGGTCATTTTCTAGGCTTTGAACACGTATTATAGAATTGGCCAAGGTCTCCATCTTCATGAAACATTTAGACTTGCTTGAAGCACGTCACTACTTACTGTTCAAAATCAGCAAGTTTATCTTCCTTGGTTTTGAGCTAAGAATCTATGTTCATTATAGACTTTTGTATGCAATAATATCAATCACTCCAGAACTTAAACCGAAATTGAACTAAATTAGACTATTTTGGAATCCCCATTTGACTTGGTTAACTTGGAAAACTTCAGTATATGTGTTTTCATTTTCATGTGATTTTGTACTTTTCAAACCTTGGTATCAACTAGAACAGATGGACTCATGGAAGAACAGTCTTTCCTGCAGACACTCTAACCCATGTTTAAAGACAAGATTGACAATTTCTCAGATCAATATCCCAACCTCAAACATATGTGTGGGCCATGCATTTGCAATCAGTAATCACAACCCCACACCCACATTTGTTGGCCTCGTCCCATACCTCTATGTTTTCAAATCTCCATTCGTCACCTTTTCAATGTGCAGAGTGTGACAGTGTATACTTTGGGATTGTTATATGACACTTAGTTATTAAACATGTGTTTAGATCAACTTCACGGCGTTTATTTCTTTCCCCTGGGATGTCTGACCACTTTGTGTTTCTATTACTCCTATTTTCTACTAAGAACATTGACATGTACACTTGGAAGCTTTGGACTTGTAAATGATCTTTTTGTTTTCTTTTGGGGACAACTCAAACCCTGAAAGGAAAAAAGAGATGATGGAGAAAGGAACATGTATGGTGAAGAATGGTTATTGTTTATTGTTTGTGAGCCTTCACTGTATGCTGTTGATGGACATGAGTGAGCGGAGGTGGGGGTAGGAGTGGGGGAGAGGTTAGGGGCCGTGGAAAAGTACTTTGGATGTAGTGTCCTAAATAGCTATCCCAGAATTTGCTTGCCTTTCAGGGATCAACTTGAGATGAAAGCCAAAAGATATAATAGAACAACTTTACATTTTTCTACCTTTGCATATTTTACAAAGTATTTTCACATCTTACAAATCATTTTTTCTTCTTAAGGCCCACTGAAGATAGTAGTTGTATGAGAAATAACCAGTCATAGAAGTCTCTTCCATATCCCACTACCCCCTTTCCTCTCCCAGAGAATTGACTGCGTTTGAGAGATATTTGTTAAAATGAGCTAATGGATTTCATGTTTTTGATAGTCTCTTTAGTATCCCAGAAGTAAAACTGGCCATGTTATCTTTATGCTGTACACACTTACTGTTTGCTCAACAAATTCCCAGATAAGAGGATTGATGTAGAAGAGTCAGAAGTCACAGTTCCTGGCCTTGAAGAACTTCAGTCACTATGAGAGATCAAGAAGGGACACTTGGAACGACAAGAGAATAGTTCAAAATAATCTCTTTTTTCTCCAGTTCTACCCCATGTGATGGCAGTAGGAATTCAGATAAAGAAAAGTTCATTGTGATTGGGGTGATAAAAAATAGTATAGAAATGGTGGAGTTTTAGGTGATTCTTCAAAGAATATTTATACCTGTAATAGGAGATCAGTGTGGGTAAGTTTGTGTAAAGAGAAAAGGGAGGAAAATGGTATTGAAATAGGTATTTGTAAAGAATATAAAGAAGATGACCTGCTGAAAACAGAGCTCTCCATAGTTGTTTCAGGAAGGTTGATAAGTAAGGGGCTATGCTTGAGGGAGACACCATTTAGCTCGGTGTTTTTCTCAACATGTCCAGCTGCTCTTTATGTTTCAAGTGTTGTGTATGGGAGAAAAAGTCATGTTGGATATGTTTAATCGCTATGTGCCTTATCGCAGAGCGAGGAGTCAGGGGCATCAGATAATATACAATCTCTGGTTTTGAATAGCACTAATTTAGAAAGGATGATTCTCCTATTAATGAGGAACTTAAGATACAGAATTTAATTGATAATTATAAGCACTGGCAAGGCAGTGTATAGATGATATCCTACAAACCTAGTAAAATGTATTTATAAACTACACTTACAAGGCCTATCTTTTCCATAGAGTAAAGAATCAAGAAATCAGAAATGCCAGCAGTTTGCATGTAACTAATAAAATTTGAATTATCCCTTATAAGAACACCATGTCTCTTCATCAAATTCAAAAGTTCTACACACAATAGCTTTATTTTATAATATTCTGAGCAATTCAAAGCACTAAACCACTAAGACACAAAAATTGGAGAGAGTTTGGTATCCCCTCCTTTCTTTCTCCTTGATAACTTGTATTCACCTTTCTTACAGTTCATGTCATAGGATATTAAAATAATTTATCTTTTCTACTTCTTCATGTGTGGACCATTTAGCTTAGAATCCCTGGTACAGACGTTTCCAGCGAGTAGAAGAGATCCATTTAATGTTAATGAAATGACAGTGAATGAATAAGTTGCACAGAAACAGTATCTTTCCCAAAGTCATTAACAAAAAATCGAATGGCAGACCTGGGAAATAAAATACTAGATACTTCAATTCTCAAAGCAACACTTTATTCATTAAACAGCATTTTAAATTTAATATTGACATAATTTCCCATGAATTCACATAATTCATGTTCTGAATTGCTTAATGGAAATGTTGCAATCCATCATTTACAAGTGATCCACACATTTCCTTGTGCAATTAGGCAAAAAAGAAAAACTAAAGAAAAATTAAGAAAATGAATCATGTTATGTCTTTTATCTGGTATATATTAATAAAGATTAGCAATAAGCAATGTAGCAGAGATTAGAAACTTGGCATAATTTTGGATCTAAAAGTGCTGTTCTTTATCACATTAATTTCAGATTTGGCTCTTATGGCTTCCTTGTCCAAAGCCAGGGTCAGTTACAAGTACATCCAAACCGATCATGAGTCACCAGTGAATTAGTAACAGTATTTTGGAGGCTGATATGTGAAAACGTATCTGACTCCGTATTTAGTTTGCTCATTTTCTATTGTGGTTCTACAGTGTTTTACAAAAAAAATATTCCTAGGTCCAACTCTCTGCTCTCCAACTCCATGTCTTTTAACTTTTTATTACAGAGTAAAAGTCCGGGGTAAGACCTCAGCTTTCATAGAGTTGCATTTCTCCTGGAAGAGAATCAGAAACTAAAGCATGAATTTTACTCCCCCACAGGGTACAGTTTAGGTCTACATGGAAGGTTTTCCATTGTCGGTTGGGTTCATTGGCAGGAAGCTTGCAAGCTGTTTGTTTGTTTTGAGGTACCAGGGGGTAGGGGATTGAGCTCAGGACCTCATATGTGGGAAGCCGGTGCTCAACCACTGAGCCACATCAGCTCCCCTGAGTTGGCTTTTTCGTTTGTTTGGCTTCTTGTTTGTTTTTTCTAGGAGGCATCAGGAACCAAACCCAGGACCCCCCATGTGGGAAGCAGGCGCTCAACTGCTTGAGCCACATCTGCTCTCCACTTGCAACCTTTTGATTTAATAATATTTAGGCGAGAGAACTGCAGATACTGTACAAGTGTTCGTTTGTTCATTCATTCATTCATTCATTCATTCATTCTTGGCAAGTACCATATGTACCAGATAGGAGTGGGCTGGAAGGTGGGCACATGGGGGAGAGAGACTGAGAAGGCTAAATAATCCTACTAATAAGACCACTGACATATTTAGCC
Source organism: Cabassous unicinctus (assembly GCA_029593785.1). NCBI lineage: Eukaryota > Metazoa > Chordata > Mammalia > Cingulata > Chlamyphoridae > Cabassous > Cabassous unicinctus. The sequence continues at coordinate 8,819 of JAQZBX010035588.1, forward strand.
AACTATTGGGAATTCTTTCTTACCTCTCTCTTGCAGTAACCAGTATGTTTGAACTTGTGTGTAAAGTGGGAATTTTGGGTAGTGGCAGAGTCTTCCCTAAAAGGAAAAAAAAAAAAAATGACCTTGACATTGACCTCTATCCACTTCAATTTTATCCTAAGGCACCTAGACTCTTATTCTACTTCCCTCACATTTTTTGTCGCACACAGCAGAGGGTCGTCTGTCTCTGATTTTTCTTTTCCTCCCTGCTGGAGTCATCAGTATGTGCATGTCTTTTTTAGCCACATTCTCAACTAAGGTTGTCTCTAAGTATGATTACAAAGTAAACAATGTTTGTCCTTAGTGACACTTTAGCCCATAGTCTGTCCCCCCAGATCACAGCTGCGATAACTTCCTCTGTTTTCTGGGTGCCCTAAACACCACAGGCTCCAGACAAGTCTCTTTTCCCAGGCAAAGCTCTGTCTCTAAGGGCTACGTAGCGTCTCCCTCCTCAAAATTCTCATTTCCTCTGAGCCCTGCTCTCAACTAGGTAGAGGGAAAAAAATGTCCATTTAAATTAATTCATAGTAGATTTGAGTGGCTGGACTTTGGGTAATAAATGATTAAACCTCAGTAGCTACTCATCAGGCTGGTTGGCAAAATTTGTCCTTGTTTTGGAATGTACGAGATACTGTGCAAACAGTACTGGGGATATTTTGCTTCTGTGTAGTACAGTTTATTATTTACTGAGTTACCTCATGCACCTGGCAGTATAATACATAGAAAGGATTAAATATAGAGGTAATGTGAAAAACTTTCCATTTTATCAAGGAATTTATGCACATATGCCACACAATCCATAGATAGATACTTTTCTTTTTGATAATTTCTATGCATCTTTTCTAGGTAAAGCAATGCAGTTTTACAATCATTTTTGATTGGGGAATTTTTTAATGAGAGGGCAGCAGCACAGTTTTTAAATTGTTATTTTACTCTTCTATTATGACCAGGCAATACTGCTATCAACAGTCTTTACTTTTACTCCATCCATTAACCTTTTAACCCCTTTGCCTTTGCTATTCATATTTTACTTCTGTGCCTCCTTTCCAGTTCTAGTTTGTGGTAGGGAGTAGAGGGCTAACCAGTGAGTTAGGAGGTTTAGGTTCTAATACTGACTTTACTTTGAGGTAATGTTACTACGTAGAGCACATTTAAAATTGTTATAATCCTGGTGAATTGCAGCTTTACTTATTGTAAAGTGACTCTATCGCTGACAATTCTCTGTTTTTCTAGAATTTACGTAGTCACAACAGCTTTCTTTAATTAGAAATGCTTCATATATATATTAAATGTTATTGTGATAACATATATGTGACAAAAAAATTTGCCATTTTAAAGCATTTTTAATTTTACGATTCAGTAATAGTGATTATATTCACAGTGTTGTGTTACCATCATCACCAGCCATTACCAAAACTATTTTGTGAGTTCCAAACAGAAACTCTGTACCCAATAAGCAATGAACCCCCATTTTCCTCTCTTCCTGGCCCCTGGCAAACTCTAATCTACTTTCTGTGTTTATGAATTTGATCATTCTAGAGATTTCATATAAGTAAAATCATATAATATTTGCTGTTTTGTGTCTGGCTTATTGCACTCAGCATAATGTTTTCAAGATTGCAGCATGTATCAAAAGTTCATTCCCTTTTATGGCCTAATAATATTCCATTGTGTGTACATATATATCTATATATCACATTTTGTTTATCCATTCATTTGTTGCTAGACATTTGGGTTGTTTATACCTTTTGACTATTGTGAATAATGCTGCTTTGAATATAGGTGAACAAATACATATCTGTTCGAGTCCCTGCTTTCAGTTCTTTTGGAGAATCTCTGGGTCATATGGTAATTCTATGTTTAACTTTTTTAGAAACTGCTAAGCTGTTTTCCATAGCAACTATACCAATTTATATTCCCACCAACAATGCATGAAGATTAAATTTCTCTACATTCTCACCACTTGATATTTCCTGTTTTTTTTTTTTTTTTAAATAATAGCCATCCTAGTGGGTGTGAAGTGGTTACTTCAAGTACTTTTCTAGGCTTTTACTTTCAGCCTTGTGGTATCCTTATGCTTTATATATATTTCCTTTAAATAGCATAGTTGGTTTTTTTTTATATATAGAATTTTTGGCTTGCAGATAAGTTGCAGGAATGCAAATGATTTCTGTATGTTTTTCAGCTAGATTCCCACATTTTACCATGTTTGAGAGTATTCTCTCTTTTTCTCTCTCTTTCTGAACTGCTTGAGACAATGAGGAAATGACGCTCCTTTACTCTTAAATACTTAAATGTGTGTTTCCTAAAACGGGGTCATTCTTTTATATAACCTCAGGACAATGATAAGAATCAAGAAATTAACATGGAAATTGCCAATTGACCCAATAAGATCCTTCATAGCAAAAGAAAATCCTAGATTAACACACTGCCTTCAGTTTTCAAGTCTGTTTAGTTTCTCTTAATCTGGGACATTTTCTCTGTTTTCCTTTGTCTTTCATGACATTGACATGACAGCACAGCCAGTGATCTTGTAGCCTTTCTCTCAGTTGGGGTTTCCCTGGTGTTTCCTCATGGTAGACTTAGGTTATTTATTTCTGGCAGGAACATCGCAGAAGGCAAACAAGGATATTTTCTTGCATCCTATCAGGAGGCACATGATTTGTATCAGGACTGATGTTAACTTTGATTTCATAAGTAAGGGAACATTTGTCAGGTTTTGCTCCTGCGAAATTTTAAATTATCCTTTTGTAATTAATAAATATCTTGTGGGGAGATCACTGGAGACTGCATAATTATTTTGTTACTCATGAAACTTTTACCCGGTAATTCTTTTTTTTTTTTTAATTAGGCCAGTAATTTATTTAGGAAGGGAAGGAAGAGAAATGGGAGAAAATAACAGATAATGGGTCCCAGGTAGAGAGGAAAGGGGCTGAAAAGAGATAAAGAGGGCTGATTTACAGTCTACAATTCCCCATAACAGATTACAAATGCCCAGGTTTACTTGTGTGCTGATCCAGGCAGCGGGAAGAAAGCAGAACAGCTACCCACTAATTTTAGCATCCATCGATGATTCTTGCCTAAATTAATTGTTACTACCACGGTTGCCGATTTCCCTTTGTGTCTGTCAGTCTGTCTGACTGTCTCCCTTTCTCTGACTGTCCATCTTTCTCTTCAGCGTGAGCAAGTGGATTCCTTCCATTACTATCAGTGGGAGCTCCTACATGCTGGCAGTGTGCTTTGTTATGTTCCCCTATTTTTTAAAGCATTTCCTTACTTTCTGGCACAGGATATTCTTGGCTTATTTTGTACTCTCTCAGCTACAATCTTTGAATGAAATGATTTTTCTAAGGATCTCTGCTTCCTTCTAGTGGAGAAGGGTATTTTGAAATGTAGATCTTGGCATTAGATATGTTCAATGCTACTAGATTGCCATTGCTTCTACGTGTTCTTTGAAGAGCTGGGAAAAATATGTTTGAATATATAGACACATCCATATATGGGTGTGTCCATATACATAAACATCCATACACATCTATATCCAGTTCCATATCTATCTATTTATCTACCTGGCTTCCTACCCACATATCTATATATCTACCTTAATAACTAGGAGTTCATACTGATATTTCCAATACAGTCTAACACCATGAGTTCATTTACATCTTCTCCTTTTATGTATTAATAATTCCCTTCCCTCAGAGTGAGGAAACTGGCTTGCATAAGATGCAGTATATTTTCTTATTTGCTCAATCATCAAATAATACAAAAAAGAGTTCAGAAATTTTAAGTCAACCCTCTGATAAAAAAATAATTCTTAGTACCTAGCATTCAGTATTTGTGTGTCACTTTTTTGGTCTTTAGCTGAGGGTATATAGTTAAATAGTGTGTTTAAAAGTTATTTGGGTTAGTTCTTCCCTCCTCTTCAGTGTGGTTATGTTATTTATTTTAAATACTGGATTAAAGCCTGGTTCAGTTGTTTCTTTTTGCATTCCATTATATATATGTTTTTACATTTTGAGTATAAGAAAAACAGATATGGTTTCAAAATATCAGCACTAAACAAAATAAATCTATTTAGAGAAATGTCATTCTCACTTGCTTTCATCTGTTTCTCACATCCTTCATTCTTGCCACTCCCTTAAGGTTTCTGTTTTATTTTTCCTCCATTTATTTTTGTAATTTTGCTTTTCTTAAAAATCCACTGTCTTTTCATTGGATCATTTAGTTCATTTATATTAAATGTAATGACCAATATATCTGGAGTTATAGATACTTTCTTATTTTATGCTTTCTGTTTTCCCTGCCATTTTCATGTCTCTTTTTCTTTACTCTCCTGCCTTCTTTAAGATTATAATTTTCCTCATTCCATTACCCTAGAAGTGAAAACAAACTTACTTAACTTATCAAAGTTTATAGTAAATCAATATCTTATCTTCCTCCTGAACAATACAAGGACTTTAAAACAGTTTAACTTCATTCAAAATTTCCTAACTTATATACTATTTTTTCTGTGAACTTTAATTTAGAAGCTATTATTGTTTTATACAGTTAATATTTGTTCAGATTTATTTATATAGTTTCCACCGTTAGATTTTTTTCTTTCTTTTTTAGCATCCCAGATCTTTCATCAGTATCACTTTTCTTTTGCCTGAGGTATAACTTTAAGAATTTCCTTCTGAATCTCTCAGTGTTTATATATCATCCTTGGAAATCATATTGATAATAATTTTCTTTCAGCGTATCTATAGTATCATTTCATTCCAGTGTCTACTGGGCTCTTTTGTTGCCTTGAATATTCAGTACAAGGATTGATTCAGGTATCTAGCTCACTATTTTACTGAAAATTGAAGTCCATGATGACTTTTCTAGAAAAGTGGTGACCTAGAGAGAGTATCTAATCTCACTGGGCCTCAGATTTTTTTTAAATTAAGTGAAATGAGTGAATTAGACTAAATGAAAGCTAAAGTTCATTTAGCTTCCATGTTATACATTGAGTTTCTACTTCACTCTTTCATAAATGCACACAACTTTGTAATATCGCTAGAATAGGATTTATTTTAAAGCTATGATATTTATTTAGCTTCTACTATGTATCTTGTACAGTTCTAGGTGCTGTGAGTATACAAAGAAGTAAAAGATTTTCCTAGTCATAAGAATGTGGAGAAAAGACCAAAGAAAGGCAGACATTAATACTTAATTTTTTCCTCATTGTAAAATAAATATTTCACTAGTTTAATCACTTTGCTAAAATCTTTAACCATACAAAATATTTGCTTAGAATCTAGAGATACACCAAGGAAGAATTCAGAGTAATTAAATCAAATATCACTATGTGGGTTTTTTTTTTTTTTTTTTTAACCAGGAGGTCCTGGGAATCAAACCCAGGTCCCTCCATATGGGAGACGGACGCCCAACCATTTGAGCCACATCCGCCCCCCTGTGTGTTTTTTATTTTCAATGAAAAAAACCTGAATTTCTTTAAGACTTGCTAAGAACCAGCCTACTTTAATTTGAAAATAATTCTAACAAGCTTTATTATCAAAGTCTTAAGTCATAACAAATAATAAGGGACCCTGATTTTTAGCAAAAATAAGATGATAGTCCACTATATGTGAGGAGGACAGAATAACATTAGCAATTAGAACTGCAAGAGTCCTGTTGTCTTGGACCATTAAGTTTAGGTATAAGGCAGTCTATATACCTCAGTTGTAGTGGACATTTGTAATGCCTGTTCTTAAACCTGAATCATTAATTAATATTTAAATTGTGCTCATAATAATAATAACCAGAAAAATAGCTAACACTTATCATGTTCCTACTGTGTTTCAGGCATTGGGCTGAATACATTATATATTTAAATCTCGTTTATTCTATGACTAAGAAAGCAGCAAAATGTGTCAGCATATTCATAAATATTTGCAAAGAGTGTTATTAACTTTAAAAAATATCTGCTTGAGTTATTTTGAAGGCTCACTTTATGGGGCTTGACCCCCTTTCTAGGGTTTTCTACTTAAGGGCTTAGTTATGCAATATGGTTAGGAAAAATAGTGAATAGTCCAAGTTTCCAACCTTACAACATGGAACTTCTCAAGGGAAGAAGAAACACTAGGAGATGTTAATGTCGGTGAGTTATGTTCCCTGATTTTTGCGTGGCTCAGCGTGAGTTTGTGTTCTTGAAGGCAGTGGTTTTGTGCGGTTGGTGGGAGTGGGGTAGAAGGAAGTGATATTAGATTTCTGAATGTTTTTGAGGGAGGTTTAGATCAGGGCCCAGGTTCTCAAGTGAATCATCCCAGCCCCCTCCAATAAAACTGGGTCATGGAGTGTGTAGCTCAGTGGTTGAGCTCACACTTCACATGTATGAGGTCCAGGGTTCAATCCCTTGGACATTCTTAAAAAGATAAACCCCAAAAACCAGGTCATGGAAGAAAACAGAGATGTTTCAGGTAATCCACGGAAGGGGCCAAAAACCTATATGTTATTCAAACATTTATGTAACAGAGGATGTGGTCTCCAGGGTATAGTTATACCCTTATAAAATCTATGGCTACATAAAGAATGTCATTTACACTTTAACTTGCACACGCCCACCTCCTATTAGTTAATAATGAGACATGGGGTTCTGCAGAAAGAGAATTAGTATTTTTAATCCTTGGTAAGATCTTAGACATCACTTAATGCCATTTCCCAGTTTCATAAATGAAGAAATCTGCTTTAAGTTGTGGGGAAAAAAAACCTACCACGTGGGCAACTTGGGCGCTGGACTGAGGATTGTTTTGCAAACCACAGAGATCCGTAAATCCAGATGTCACGCTATAAGGTTTGTAATGGTGCAACTGGAGAAGTACTAGTATCTGACTTGGAATGTTCCCTCTTTTCAATGTCATTTGACCTGACCGCAAGCGCACTGCTGCCGAGCCCCCTGGGAGTCCGGGTTGTAGCTACATTTGGGATTTGGACTTCCTGCTCACCACTAAGTGACAGGACTTGGAGGAGGGCCCTTTCCATCTGCTTGGGTATGTTTATGTATCATTTAAAACACGGGCAAGACGAGTGGTGGGGGCTCATATTTTCCCTTATGAAGTATGACCCCGTATAACTCTTGATAGTTCATCCCTAACGACGGGAAATATTTCTGGGTGATCTTGTATCATTCACAGTCGGTCAGCCCAATTAATTGCAAATATTTTCTCATCTCAGGCCTTCGCTATCATGTATCTGAACAATCCAGTGGTTTTGAGCCAGATCCAGTTAAAGCTGGATGAATTTAAGTTATAAAGAAGCAAGAGACAGACAATGCTGGACAGAAAATCAACTTTACTTTATTGAAATTACCAGTTAATTTGTGCACTTGAAACTGTGGATGCTAAGATCATGTGAAGCAGTTATTTTTTTCCCAAAACATTTGACTAGTGGGATGAGAGGAAAGGGAAAGAATTAGGAAAGGGTTTTTCTAAGACCCTATGACAGTATCAAAGGGTTCTGGCTGGCTGGAATGTGGAGGCTTGTTTGGTTTTAGAGTCTTGTTGTGATGATATCTCCCATGGCATGTATCTTTTAAAATAAGTACTTGAGGTCAAATTCAGCCCTAAGAGCCTTCGTGGACCACTTCCACCAAAATCAGTCAAAGTTTCAAGTGTATATCTAAAGATTGAGATTATTACTAAGAGCAATAAAATATTTAATGATAATTTAAACCAAAACATTAATTTGATACTCCAGTTAAAATACCCGCACATACGAGCTGTATGAATGTTTTTAATTTTATTAGACATAGATGCAGAAGAACTGATGGAGTTTTACTTAATTGTGATTTTATTTTGTGATTTTCAAAGCAATATTGCCCTGCTGGCCTTGATATAAACATTAAAACTAAATGGGAACTTTGACTACAGAAATTTTAAACCCTAATAAAGAATAAACTGTGTTGTTTGATGTCCTATGTCTTCTCTGGAATAAATGCAGATAATACTAAATAAATTAAAATATTAGTTTTTTTTTTAACGTTTCATGATCACTCACTGCTCTCACCCTCCCAACCCCCGCCACTCCCCCAGTTCTTCTCTTTCTTTTGTGGACATGACTTTCTCACTTTGGAAATCAGTCTTCTAATATTGTGGTTCTTCCTACATGGCTCAGTTTTATTGGCCATTTCTGGAAGCCCTAATGAATTCATTTAAAGGGAATAATGTATTCCTCATTTATTATTTATGCATGAAAACATACAGGTTGTATTTGAAAGGTAAATTTATTTATTGTGGGGGCAGAATTATGGACCCCACTTAAATTTAAAAACTCAATTGCATTTCAAAGGTAAGTTTCAACTTCTCATTCAAATGAGAGTACTCTGCCTCAAACTCATCTTCTTAACCATGTAAAGATACACATACACACGCATGTCCCTCAAGAATATTCTTAATTCACAAGACTTCCATCTTTCCCTACTTTTGCAGAGCTTTTACTTTACCTCATTTATTAAAAACAAGAAATATCGTAGCAGTATAAGAAAAACTTGCCACCCCAACACAAGTAGCCCTACAGTAACCTTCTCATAGTTATTCGTTTATACAGTAACCTTCTCATAGTTAATCTGATAAATCTGAACCTGAAAGATTCACTCTTACATGTTTGTCAAAATTAAGAACACAGTTGAGTGCTAGTGGTGGAATAGTGTGGCTGAAAATAAAAGAGAGAGATGAGTTACAAATTTCATGGTTATGACCACGCATTTCAGTGAAATGTGTTACACAGTGAAAAAGGTTTATCTAAAAAGATTTCTCTTTTGGTTATGATGTGACAGAGACCCATGAGATGGATTACATCTTGAGACATGTGGAGAGTGATAAGAGGCCTTTGCTCTAATTCCCTATCTCCCACAACCACTGAATAGTGGTTTTCACTTTGAACAAAGCATTGTGTTTCTATGGACTTCAGTATGGCCATCTGTACAGATAGGAAAAGTTCCTTGGTTTCTTTATGAGACAGGATTATTAGGACTAAATGAGATTATATAGGTGAAAAATTCTTCGTGGCGTAACCCCGTGAGATAACAAGACTGCTTTTTCTCGAGTCATTCATAAACTGTTCCAAAGGTAGCTTCTAAAGAAGAGTACAAAACTTTGAATAAGGGCTAAATTGTTGGAATGTTTACTTGTGTTCAAAAGGGATCTCCCCAAAGGACAACTGACTTGAGTTAATCTATGTGGGTATAAACTTGTTAAAAACCTAATTCCCATTGCTTTATAATCTTACTTTGCACCAGGTATTGTGTGGCTTTGCGTAATGATGGAGGCAAATGTTTTATGAATAATGTGCAACCTTTAAGGTAAGAGGTTTTCCATAACCAAAGGAAAACTGTCCCAGTATAGGAAATGACATTCAAAATATATAAAGGTCAATGTATCTTTAGAATGGACAACCCATGTGAGAAGATTTTGCCCTATAATAGTATTGAAATTTTAAAATGATATTTAAAGGTCTACTATATTAATATCAAATTTATAGGTCTATTAAATCCCACCTGAAGTTAGCTTTGGACAAGCAAGTTGACAATATGGATAAAATTATATTTTTTCAAAAAAGAGAGAGCATATAAATACCAGTTTTCCTTTTCCCAGTTAAGGGACATATTAAAAAAAATCCATCTTATAAGAGGCTTTATTTCAGCACACATATTTTTTAGTTTTTAACTACCTCTTTGTTGCTGTTGCTATTTTAATTGATCTTGCCATTCAGTATTTTTTGACAAGAGCTCTCATAAAGGAATTTCCTTTCAAAGCACAATCTGAGTCTATACGGCAGCCGCTTCTCATAAGTTTTGCACTGTCACCAACCATGGATTCAGTACCTTTAAAATATTAAAAATGTGGAACCATTAGAATGCCACTGGAATGATCCAAAAGTAAAGTTTTGCCTCTGTTTCCATTCTAAAACTCATTGTTTTCTTGGTTTGACATGATTCCAGGCATATTGCTCTAAATCTTGGCAAGTTAGTTAAATAGTTATACCAGATGTGATGAAGAGTAGTTTTCTTTCCTAAGCATTCTGAGGGAATTTATTTATTCCCTTATTTTGTATGAAATGGCAAAGTAATAGGTCTGGGGTCAGGTAATTAGTTAGACATGTGGGGGCAGGTATTGTGGTGATCCTGTATCTCACTCACAGTTAAAAGAGTTTAGGGATAACATTTTAGGTCTCATCAGACACACACTTCCATAAAATATTGAATCCATTTAGCAAATAAATAAAAATAGTGGTTAGATCCCGTCTCTTCTTCCCCCTTATATTTTCTGAATGTAACACTTAGCATTTTTCTGATCTTTAATTCAAATGCACTTTTTAGGGTCAAAGAATCCATCAACACACTTCTGGATAAATGAATACACATGGAAAATGTCTTTCTACTCATTATCAATGAGATGGGGGAAAATTTATAAGTGTATTGGAAATTAGCTCCACATTTTTTTCTGGAGGCAATGCCTAGTTGACTTAATGGCTTAAAATTTAACTGATCTTTCTAAAAATGGAATCTTAGGACTTGGAGCTGACATCAATTGGGAACCATAAGTTTTTCTTACGTGGGTATTTTGCAATTCTTTCCTAAGAGGATTGGGGGAGGGCCCCAGTCTGTTGCAGACCCAGCTCTAAAAATCAAGCAAGCAACTTTTTAAAGATGGTGGGAAACTGCTCGGAGCAAGGAGTTGAATCTTCTCCCCTTTTCCGTAAAGATGATGTATGTTCCAGGAATTGAAGGAAGAGCTGTCTGCTCAGCCAGACTAGATGCATTGATTCCTGGCTCCCAAAATCCCATATGCTTATCAGCCAGTGTGTGTTTAATGGATGTAGATGACCTTTTCTCTTCCCTTTTATTTGCACTTCTACACATGCAAAGCTGTATGTATGTATGCTGGCCTAATCACCTTTTTGAAACCGTTAGATTGCGTGGTTTGTGCAATGAGATTGCTGAAAATCCAGGAGGGGTGGGGCAGAAGCTGGGAGAGCCAGGAGTTAAAGAAGACAAATCACTGTATATTATATAATGCTGCCAGAGTGAAAAGCGAGACCTGCTAGCGTAATACAAATTTGCCTTTGGGCAGGAATTTCTGTTCCTCCAAATGAATCACAAAATTAGGGACTCCACATGTCAAGGAAAAGATCAGAACTATGTCCCAATTGCCCAAGCCCTCCTTTCTGCTGGGGATGCTTCTTCCCTCTAATTTGAGGCTTTCTTGTTGTGAGAGTGTGTGTCTCAGATTTCATTCTCCACCCAGAGAATTATGGATTGGCGACATTTGCTCGTATGTGACCTCTGGGAAACCCTAACAGAGCAAGTTTAATTTTTTTTTAAACGTTTCTCTCTCTCTGAAATGGACTAACGTTAACCCAGGCTGGCTATCTTCACCTGATTTTAAACAACACTTTTGCCTTTTGGGATCACTTCCAGAACCTTAAACGTTTTCCTCTGAAAACCTAAATTTCTCATTGTATCTCCCCGTAACATTTATTTTCTCTGTAAAACACAGATAATGTATGTGTGACACTTTGATTACCTCTTGAAAAATCGATCACGCATTTAAGATGTAGTAAGAGTTCCATGGTTCTTCATGAGTTGAGGAATGTTTTGTAACGTTGATGTTTGGAGAACCCCATGTTGACCTCTTGGACAAAGCATGCTTCCTCTAAGTCTTTTTTTTTTTTTTTTTAAAGATTGATTTATTTATTCCCCTCCTCCCCCCGCTCCCACTCATTGTTTTGAGCTTGCTGTCTGCTCTCTGTGTGTTCCTCTGTGTCTGCTTGTTTTCTCTTTAAGCAGCACCGGGAACCAATCCTGGGACTTTCTGGAGTAGAAAGAGGCTGTTCAATCTCTTGCGCCACCTCAGCTCCCTGGTCTGCTGCGTCTCTTATTGTCTCTCTTCTGTGTCTCTTTTTGTTGTGTCATTTTGCTGCACCAGCTCTCCACGCAGGCCAGCACTCCACGCGGGCCAGCTTGCCTTTCACCAGGAGGCCTCGGGAATTGAACCCTGGACCTCCTGTATGGTAGACAGGAGCCCAATTGCTTGAGCCACATCTGCTTCCCCTAACATTTATTTTTCCTGCTCCTTGCTATCCACTTCTAAAATGTCTTTGAAGTCCCTCAAAATCCCGGTTATATCCTCCACAAAAATCTTCTAGTATGACTTCCTCCTATCAATAAATGTTTTTTGTTTTCTCTATAATTGAAGTACGAATTTCAGGGTAAATTAAGACATAGGACTTTTTTTTTTTCTCAGCATTTTGGATTTGTTTTATTATGAATTTTACCGTGGACTTTTTATTTGTGTTAATGCAAATTTTATAGAAAAAAGTGGGGGTTATGGAGCGAGTTTAGGAAATTAATCATGCTTTTAAAACTTGCTTCTCAATAGTGCTGTCTAGTAGAACTTTCTGTGATGGTAGGAATGCACTATAATCTGCATTTAGTATATTTAGTAACATTTAGTATCTTATATAGTAGTCTCTAGCCACTGGGTGGCTATTGAGAACTTGAAATGTAGCTAATGCAACTGAGCAACTGCATTTTTAATTTTAATTAATTAAAATTTAAATAGTTACACATGGAAAATGGTTTCTATATTGGACTGTGCATGTCAAGAGGAAAAAATGCTATGTGTGTCAAGTTTTGGCTGCCTTGCAGATAGGTCAAATTATGTGCTATATGATTCCAGCCTTCAAGTTCTATCAAGTGAATTACTTTTTGCTTGAATGAAGCATAAAAATTATAGCAAAAGGATGGTGCTCTTCCTGTGTTAGCACCTGGGAGAAGAATGATGAAGAAACACAGGAGCTAAGAGGTGTCAGATGATGAGCTACAGAAGCAGCTAGCAGCTAGTGAATGCAGGGCTTTTAGAATCTTCTCTCCCTATCTCTGAGGTTGTTCTTATCCATTTCAATAATGCTGATAAGTTTGAGTTATGATTTGGTTGTTTCAGATGGTCCATGCCAAGAATGATGAAGAGATTTCTCTTTGAAGGATTCTGTTCCCTGGCTTTCTCATAATATAAATAAAATGTGTTAAAAATGTGAAGAATCTATTTTAATATATAAACCAAGGTGAGGGAAGGAATAAGCCATTTTCCACTTCTGGTAATGCCGGAACATAAGACACCATTGAATCTCATTCCAGCAAGGCGAAAATGAAAAATCTGAGAAGGAGCTGGGGACGCAGACTAGAATGGCTGCTTTCATGACAAACCCTTCTCGTCCCCTTTTCAGTGCATCTTTTCAAGGATTCCTTCCAAAAGTTGATTCTTGCGGGGGTGGGAGTTGGGTAGATCAGGTAGGAAGTAGAGGGTTGGGGGAGGGGATGAATATTAAAGTAGTGGGAGTTGGTGTCTTGGAGTGGAGAGTGAAAAAAACACAAGGAACTAACCCAAAGTCGTAGGTTTGATTTCTAGTTGTGTCTCAGAGTAGGTTGGTGACCTTTTCTCTATCAGTAAAACGAGGGCCCTGGACCCAGTAAGGGCTCTGAGCCACTGTAATTCCAACACACTTTGGTGTCTGTGATTGTACCTGGGGGCTTCAGACTCGGACAGCATTCCATCCAAACTGCAAGTCCAGAGACCTCTACACTTGTCCCTGGGCTGTGTGAGCCAAAGGCATTTGACTTTTGTTATCACAGAGCAAGGATTTCAAACTTCCTTTTACAGACAAGAATTTCCTTAGAATCTGGGGTAATGCAGGATATGTGGGTGGAAATAAATACAGAGACATGGAAGCAAGGGTCTACTTTCTAGTATCTCCTTCTTTCCCTCCAGGGAACTCTCTTCTGCTTGCCCGCATCATTGAACATATGTATTCCTTGATGATCAGGGTGAAGAAGGATTTTTCATTGATGCACTATTATAGGGCTTGGCATAGGAATGCTTCATTCTCAGATTTGTTCACTTTGCAAACATTTCTTAAAAACCTACTTTGTACATGGCTTGTCAGGAAAAACCTCCGCTCATGAAACCAGTGATCAGCTGGCTTTTCATGATATTCTGATCTTTCATTAGCAGCCAAACATTCTTAGTTTCTAAATCTTTCTTGGGCATAAGTTTTGCCCAGGGAAAGGTAAGAAAATGAATACAGACACAACAGTGGGGATGGGAAATGTCTAAGGGATGTTTGGAATAACTATGAGAGTCTCAGTTGAGTTTAGATTGAGAAACAGAACAAGATGAACTACCGAAGTAGCTAGTAGCCAGTGAACGCAGGGCTTCTAGAATCTGCTCGTCCTTCATTTAGGGATGAGACTTCATAGCTCCTATAGGATGTACTCATTCTTTAACACTTTAAAAAATGAAAATAAATGTAAATATATGTGAGACTTCATGGCTACTACACATTCCCTTTACAAGGGGGTAGTTTCTCTTCACTTGTTTTAGTGGAAGACAGGGTAATCTTATTAATCTATTTCTTGGATGTTACTGTTTCCAGCAATGATTTGTCATTCTGTTTCCTATTTTTAATCCTTTAGTTATGCCTCTCACTGGAAATGATTTAACTGTATAACAGATAGTCTCCACTGAGGTTTGGCAGAGGAATAAATTATCTGGTATCTTAGATTTTGAATGCATTTCCTCTTGCTTTACAGATTTCTTTAATATTCTCTAACATGTATTTTAGTGTAAATTGCTCTAAGTGCTTTGAAATGAGCAGAAGCCTTATAAAAGAAACTACGGTTAAAAGCCTTTGAAAATATCATTTCATCAACGAATGCATGTGTTATTCCAAGGATAATAAAGACAATACGGAATATGGCAGCTGTGATAGCTGAGATTTTCAAATGGGTGTTACCTTCGAAAGTTTCCTCTACCTGCAAACAAAATATGTTTATGGCTTTCCATTGTTCATATTTTTTCACGTAAATAGTATCTTAAGTACTTCACATCTTCTGATCATTTAATTTCCCATTCAAAGCATTCAAGATGCTACACATGTCTGTTTTTACACCTTTTTAATTAGAGAAAATGTAGGTTTACAGAAAAATCATGTAAAAATACAGTTTGTTCCCGTATACCTCCCTGTCAATAACACTTTGCATTAGTGTGGTATCTTTGTTACAACTGATAAAAGAATATTATAATTGTACTATTAACTTTTTTTTTTTCCAAGTAAGGGGATTGTCTAATAGATTGGACTCTGGAATTCAATACTGAGTCCTCACTCCAGCATTTAGTTATGTAGTCATGGGTTACTCAATCTGTTTCTATTTTCTCATTGTAAAATGGGACTAGTGGTGGTATTTAATTCAGAAGATTGTTAGGTTAAAAGAGATAATACCTGTAGCACAGCTTTTAGAATAATGCCCATTCCACACTTTCTGTCATTAATATCTTTAATCTGTGAGCGCTAAAATCGAAAAAGGGTCAAAAAAAGAGTTAAAAACAGAAATGGGAGAAGAGGAGATTGGAAGCAGGACATAAAAGGGAAATCCTTGATGTTAAAAGATTTTTCTTTTTGAAAAGTCAATGTATTTTCTGTTGATCTAATCAGATGGAAAAGGAATATCTGCATATCTTGGAATGTAGAATTTTCCACAAGGCTTTTTCCATGGTCTCTTCACGACTTTAGTTCTCTATTATGTTTCCTATTCTTACGTTAGTTCTATCAAAGACCTTTTCTTGCCCCTGCCACACTG
>JAQZBX010035589.1:0-15580 GCA_029593785.1 Cabassous unicinctus
GCTTTATTTTTATTTATTTATTTCTCCCCACCCCCTTGTTGTTTGCACTTGCTGTGTCTGTTCATCAGCAGGCACTGGGAACCAAACCTGGGACCTCTAATGTGGGAGGGAGGTGCCAAATTGCTTGAGCCACCTCCGTTCCCTGCTTTGTTGTATCTCTCTTTGTGTTTTTAAAGACTTAGACAAAAAAAATGTAAAAAAGAAAAAGAAAAAGAAAAATCCATAGCCACCTTCGTATAGACAGAAAAGCCCAAAGAGGAGAGACGGAGCCTTGCAGCCCGCCCATGGGCACGTGTTCCGACTCTGTCTCTTGGTCTGCTGTTTCCCCAGTGATGTCGGAGTCGCCCATGCTCCCTTCCTCCCTCATGCTGCTCAACACGGCCCACGAGTACTTGGGCAGGAGGTCCTGGTGCTGCAATGCAGATGGGGCTCTGCTGCGGTTCTATGTGAGTGTTTCCCACGGGGCCTTGGTGTGGGGAGGGGGTTGGCACCCACCCTGGCCTGCTCCTTGCAGTGGGGCCCACTTGTGCATCTTTTACTTACCACCTGTATGGGACTGCCCGAAATTGCTGGCAAGTCTGAACTTTGTTCTCCTGTACACCTGAGGCTGAGGGAGGTTTCGATCTGGCTTTGAACAGTAGGTGGATTCAGAGCCACTGGTCATGACTGAGAGACTGTTTTTCCCCATGCCCTCTGCCCGCCACGCTCTCTGGGTCCCTCCTGCTACACCGGTCTCAGCTCAGAAGGCATCACCTCAGTTACGGAGGCCATCCCCGGGCTCACCACACTCTGTCCCATCCTACCGCTGGGTGGTCATGCTCATTTACATCTGCGTTGGGTCTCCTCCCCCTCCCTGATGGCTTCCTTGAGACCAGGGACCTTTTCTGTCTTCTGTCTGTGACTTCCATGAAAAGTGCCTGGCCTCAACCACCACCAAATCGATGATTCTTGAATGAATGAAGGAAGGAACACAAAAACATTCACTCATTTATCCAAAAGTGCTTGCTGAGCCCTCCTCCCTCTAGGTGCTGGTGGCGGTAGGGGTGGTGAAGGTGAATACTTTATCACTCCTCATCTCCCCCGGCTCGTGGTCTGGCGGTAAAGGATTGTGTCTTGGGAGTTTTTTGAGATGTATCTAAGGGAGAATTTATTTGGTATGGATAGTTTTCTCTTCTTGGCTAGAGCGGGAATGTTCTCTGAGGGAGAAATCCTCTTGGATCCCATCTTTTCTTGACTTGAGTTAGTATTTCTTTTCATCTGGTCTATTTGAATTGGTGAATTCTTATCCATTCATTCCCTCCTCAGCTCAAATGGCCCCTCTCCTGTGGAGCCTTCACTGTGTCCCAGAACAGCTCCTTCCACTGTGCCCCACAACCAGATTGTGTGTGTTAACAGTCTCCTCAGTTTCCTGCAAACATTCTTCTAATAGAAATGAAACATTGCAGCATGTTCTTACCTTCCCTCCCTCCCTCCCTTGAAGTTGGTGTGTATCTTTCTTCCTTATTTTTATACTATATCACATGTCTGCGTATCAGTAAACAATGTAGAGTTCCATGGGTTTTTAACTTGTATATATGTAACATAGTATGGAACCTTTTGTAGCTAGTTTTTGTTTGTTTGTTTGTTTTTTCTTTTTTCATTTTACACTAAGATATATTCACACTGATACAAATAAATCTGGTTCATTCTTCTTAACTACATTATAGGATCCTAGCATATAATTAAGTATACCAATATTTAAAACTTTCTATTATGGAAAATTCCAAACTTACAGAAAAGTAGGATAATAGTGCAGTGCACACCCACATACGGAGTACCGGTCAGTAATTATTAATTCGTTATGCAGGACCACACTCAACCTACCACCTCCTTCCCACATTATTTCAAAGCACATCCTAGATGGTATATCACTTTATCTGTAAATATACGTTCCCATAATTTTTTAGCCTATTCCCACTGTATTATGGCATCAAGGTTGTTTGTTTGTTGTTTGTTATACAGTCTTAATGGTGAACACCCATCAGCAAGTCATGTTACGTGTGCTTGTGAACGTTTCTCTAGTGTGGGTTCCTGTAAAATGAGCTACTGGATCACAGGGTGTGTGCATTTTCAACTTTAGAGACTAGGTTTTCAAATTGTTCTCCAAAGTAGTTGAACTAGTTTTAAACTCCTGCTAGCATATGGGAGTTTCCCACATCCCTGTTAGCCTAGGGACTATGGACCTAAATGTTGACACCCAACCGAGAGGCATGAAATGGTGTTTTCATTGTTCTTTAAATTTTCTTTTTAATAATTTATATTTATTTGGGAAGTTGAGTAGCTGTTTATGTTTGTTGGGCCTTTGGGTTTCATCTTTGGTAAATTGCCTGTTCATATAATTGGCCCATGTTCCTGTTGGGTTGTTTGTCTTTTTCCTATTGATTATAGAGTTCTCTGTGGACTCTGAATTCCAGTCTTTTGTCTGATAGATATGTTGCAAATATCTTTTGAGAGTATGGCTTGCCCTTTTTTTTTTTTTTTTTTTTTTTTTTTTAATCTTTTTATTTTGAGGTAATTGTAGATTCACATGCAGTTGTAGGAAATGATGCAGAGTGATCCCCAGTGTACCCTTCATTGTTCCCCAGTGGTAACAGCCTGCATAACTATAATTCATTATCACAACCAGGAAATTGAATTGATACAGTCCATTGACCTTATTCAGATTTCACCTGTTACATGCATTTTTGTGTGTGTATTTGTGTGTGTGTGTGTGGTATTTCTATGTGGCTCACCTTTTAACTTTTTGTATTGTGTTTGTTTTATGGAATTTTTAGGCTTTGTTTAAGAAATCCTGCCTTCCCATGAGATCATAGAGAGAGTCTCCTTTATGTTCCTTTAGAAGTTTACTCTTGTTTTTCACATGTGATCGTTATTCCATCTGATTTTCTTTTGGTTTATGAGATCAAGTAGGGATCCAGTTGGTTCATACCCTTTATTGAAGAGTTTGTCCTCTCTGCACTGGTTGTGAGGTCACCTCCATCTTCTGTCTATCTCCGTGAGGATTGTCACTTTTCTGTTCTTCTGTGTCAGTGCCACATGGTCTTGTGGAGATCTCGATACCTGCTGTGACTCTGCTCTTCTTCCCCTTCGTCAGATCCTCTTGGCTATTCTTGGCCCTTTGCTCTTTTATAATATTGCATGATCAGTCTGTAAAGTTTCTTGAACCCCGCTCCCTTTTGGAATTTTGGTTGGAATGGCATTGACTTTCCTGATTAATTTGGGGGAGAACTGCCATCTTTATATGATTGAGTCTTTCTGGTTGTGAACATAGTGTATCTCTCCATTTATGTCCCTTAATAGAGTTTTATCATTTTCTCTATAAAAGAGTTTTATGGAGAAAAATGATAAATTATTATGTAATTTTTGTTAGAATTAGGCCTAAATATAATTTTTTTATTACTGTTGTAAACAGATATTTAAAAATTAAATTTTCTGTTTTGTTTTTGTGGATATATAGGATCGCCATTTAAAAAATAAATTTCTGTTAAGCACAGCTCCTTTGTTTATTGCTTTTATTAATTCTAGTCGGTTGTAGATTTCTTGAATTTTCTACATAGACATTCCTATGGTCACTTTTTTTCCCCCCTTTTTTAATCTTTACAGTTCTTCCGTTCTTTTTTTTTTTCTTGTCTTATACTTTTGGTCAGGGATCAGCAAAACTTCTTCTGAAAAGGGGCAGAGAGTAAATATTTAGGCTTTGTGGGCCATAGGGTCTTTGTCTTAGCTAGTTAATTCTGCTGTCGGAGGGCAAAAGCAGCTAGAGACTGTATGTGAATGGACACTGCCATTTGAATTTCATATAATTTTCATGTGTTACAAAATAATATTCTTTTTTTTTTATTCTTCAATCACTTAAAAATGTAAATTTGCTGATAGGTTGCACAAAAACAGACAATGGCTGGATTTGGCCCATGGGCTATAGTTTGCCAACCCTGGTCTTTCTCTGTTTTGAATAAATGTTAAACTATTCAATTTCTTTAGTGATTATAGATCCATTCAGGTTTTCTCTTTCTACTTAAGTCCCTTTATTTTTTGGAATAGGGTCCACTTATTTGGCATAAAGTTACTCATAGTGTTTCCTTATGATTTAAAAAAATCTCTGTAGTACCTGTAGCTATGCTTCCATCTTAATTGCTAAAATTGTTTATTTGTGCATCCCCTATTCTTTTTTAAAACCAATGTTTCCTGAGGTTTGTCTCAGTCTTTGCAAACTACCACCTAATGGTTTATTGACCTATTTCTTTGTTTTTTGTTTCGTTAATTGCTACTTTAATTTTTGTTATTTCTTTTTACTTTCTTTGGACGTACTGTGTTGTTTCTAATTTACTGAACTGGGTGCTTAATTCATTGTTTGCTTTTCTAACACATGTATTGAAGACTATATTTTTCCCCCAAGTGCATTTTCAACTGTGGCCCATATGTGTTGACATTTGGCGTTTTATTGTCATCCGCTTCCATATATTTCATATTTCTGTTAAAATTCTTCTTAAACTCTTGAGTTATTTTTAGAAGCGTTTTTAAAATTTTTCAAATGAGTGTTTTTTCTTTGCTGTCTTTGTGTAATTGCTTTCTAACTTTATTGAATGCTGTTCAGAAGATGTGGTCTGTGTCATGTTAAGTCTTCGGTATTTGTCAAGACTTGTGTTTTGTTTAGTTTTTGTAAGAAATCCCACGGATTTTGTGTATTTGCTCCTAGTCAGGCATAACAATAGCCATTGGCTCTGCTGTCCTTAGACAGAACCTAACTGTATTGTTCACTTCCTCTGATCCTCTCCGAGGTCCTGAGAGAGCTCCTCTCAGCCCTAATGGGACTTCTCACCTTCCATTAAAATGATTTGTTTAATGACCTGCACCCTACACTGAAATCAGAGCATCTTCAAGGCAGGAACTTCAAAGCAGGGGCTGTCTTAATGAGTATTTAGAGCAAATGAGTGGCTAAATAAATAAATGAGGAGGATGGGGGGTTTGTGTGTGCAGCATCTTCTAGCAGCTGGCATAAACCGACTAGCTGTGCTGGGAGACACTGCCAATGCAGCCTCAGTGGCCCCCTCTTCAGGAGAGCAAGTGCTTTCCAGGAAACGGACCCTGTGGAAATTGACTTAGGCAGGGGCCTGACAGACACCTCAGGTCAAAAGAGCTCAGAGATGTGGAGCAGGTGAAGCTCAGTGGTTGAGCAACTGCTTCACACATACAAGGTCCTGGGTTCAGCCCCTGGTATCACCTAAAAAAAAAAAAAATGTTCAGAAAGCAGTGGTCTCCTGGGGCCCTGATGTGACGGGGGGCTGCATCTGTGAGACCTTGCCTCAGTCTCCTCTTCCTGCCCACCTGTAGGTGCGAGTTCTCCAGAAGGAGCTTGCTGCATCCGCCTCTGAAGACACACACCCCTACAAGGAGGAGCTGGAGACCGCCTTGGAGCAGTGTTTCTACTGCCTGTATAGCTTCCCTAGTAAGAAGAGCAAGGCCCGCTACCTGGAGGAACACTCGGCCCAGCAGGTGGGCATCGCCAGGCCAGGCACACCCCACTCTGGGTGGGGGGAGTGGGGGCCGTGGGGGGCAGCAGCTCCTGGGTGCTCTCCAAGGGCACGCAGCTGCACCATCCCCAGTTGGAGCTGGTCAGGGCAGGGGAAAAGATGGGCTGGTGTAGTCTGAACAAATGGTGTCACCTTAAAAACTAGCTTCCTAGACGTGGACTCATCAGTCAGAAATGCAGGTGGGCAATTTTCAGTCTTTTTTTTTTTTTTTTCCAATTTAGATAATACAAAGTCTCCCTTTTATTAGTTTAAAGGTTGCTAGCATCTTGTTGTTTTGGTCTTCAAAGCACTATGGAGTGCACTTTTTTGTGGCTTCTCCACATGATTGGGCATTCTCTGATTTGACGGATTCCAGCCTGGAGTGGAAGCTCCTTGAGGGCAGGGCCGCCACTGTGTCCTCGCATCTCGAGCTGGCCTGGCCCAGAGCAAGCACTCATTTACCATTTGCTGACCAGGGGGCCGATGAGCAGCTGAGGTGTGGAGAGGGTCTGTAGGCTTGCCCAGACCCCCAGGGACCAAGCCCACCCTCTGGCTCCTGAATCATTTCTCCACTGTGGGGGCTGCACAGAGGCTCCCAGAGGGCAAAGACCAGGCTTCTTCTGGTTCTGCTCTTTAGGCACTTGGATTTGGGGATTACCGTGGGCACACAGACTTTCAAAAGCATGCTGGGTTTTAGATTTTCCAGAATAGCTTAACCTCATGTACCTCGACACGGTGCATTTCCATAAAAAACTTTCTCCCTTTTCATTTTACCCTGAATGTTCCGTGAATCTGTCTTCTGTCTTTTTTCAAGGTGGACCTCGTATGGGAGGATGCTCTGTTCATGTTTGAGTATTTTAAGCCCAAGACCCTCCCTGAATTTGACAGCTACAAGACCAGCACTGTGTCTGCCGACCTGGCCAATCTCCTGAAAAGGATCGCTACCATCGTGCCCCGCACAGAGCGGCCAACGCTGGGCCTGGACAGGGTCTCTGCCTACATTGAGGGGACCTCAGCCGAGGTGGGCCCTGATGTAGGGAGGGCTCTCTGGGGCCCTGAGGTTGACGGGGCTACGTCATGTTGCCTCTTCCTTCTCTGGTACTTGCTGGGCATGCTCATTAGCTGCTTTCTTTGCTCTGCTCTGCAAGTCAGGGCCAGGAGAAGTGGAGGAGCTCATGCTCCATCAGTGTGACCTAATGGTCCTGGGTTGGTGGCATGACTTGTCACGGCTGATCCCCTGACCCCCCTACCCTTTGGCTCACCCTCTGTCCTGACAGGTGCCCTGCCTCCCCGAAGGGGCCGACCCCTCCCCTCCAGTGGTGAATGAGCTCTACTACCTCCTGGCTGATTATCATTTCAAAAACAAGGAGCAGTCCAAGGCCATCAAGTTCTACATGCATGACATTTGTGTCTGCCCGGACAGGTGGGTCATAGGGCAGGGTCAGGCCGGGTACGGGAGGATGAGGGGACCATCTTTGCAAGTTCATCACCCAGCCAGTTTGGGGTTCCTTGACCCATAGCAAAGAGACCAGGGAAAGAAGAATGAGAAGGGGGCCTGAGCATTCTGCAGTTAGAAGGAAAGGCAGGTTCTCCATCTGAAGAAAAGCAGCAGAAGATGGCTGCTTTCCAGAAGACCCTTGGACTGGGTATTGAGGTCAGAGAAGAATGAAGCATCCATTTAGGGCCTGGTACGTGGGCCCTGAGGCACCACCCAGCTCCGTCCTGCTGGTTCTGTGCCACCTCCTCCCAGCTCTAGGCCTTGGTGCTCCCTCTGCAGTCTCATTAATTATGGTTGTGGCAATAGAAGAACGTGAGCAGGCAGTTCCCTCTCCTGGCTGTGAGGCAGTTAATTGTCAGCAGCAGTTACCGTCGCACGTGAGCTGTAGGAGACCCCCCTGGGCGTGAGTCTGGTCATTCCCACTGGCCCCTCCAAGCTTAGAAAGTCTGAGTCGCTAGATTGAGAAGGAATGTTTTCCCCTGGCTGCCACACGTAGGAGGTTAAGCTTGGGTCAAGGTCAAAACAAGGCTAGCGGGAAGGTCTTTGGAGATGCTGTGTTGCTTTGCCTGTGGTTCCTCCAGGTGGGAGCTGGGTGCTGTGGCGTGGCCTGGGCTGTCCTCTTGGGTGGCTGTGGGCTGGTGCAGTGGAGCAGTCATCCTCAGGCTGGCTGTGAGACGGCGAGGGGTTCTCTGCTCCACACCTCTGCTTCCTCATCTGTAAACCCACCTGTTTATGGGGTGGCAGGTGCCTGGTGTGGTACCTGGCACCTGGCAGCCCCTCAGTCAGTGGTAAAGAGGCTCACCTGGATCTCCAACCTATACACTTTCCTGCTCAGTGGGACTCAGCCCTCCTGGCCTGGCTGCCAGAGAGTCTAGAGCAGTGGGGTCCCCTAGGAGGACTGGTCCCAGAGCCAAGGGAGCTTGGTGGCTCAGGTCAGGCCCCAGCCCTGGGCCTCCTTCATTCTGGCCCTAACAGGCAGAAGCCAGAGGAGATTTGGGGGGTTATTTGGGGGTCCACGCCTGGTCTGATCTGCTCTTGCTGGCTAAAGTGGAAGTTTGGATACAGGTATTTGTCTGTAAATCTGAGCCCACTGGGTATGGGTGAAGCCCCTGGCAATCAACCAGGTGGATAGCAGAGTGCTCTGGCTGCAGCGTTGGTTGTTCCTGGGGGAAACAGAGTCTATGGGGATGCTGGTGACGGTATTTTTTCCACCAGTATTAACCATTTCTTCTACGTTAGCTGAACTGTCAGTGACTCACCTGGCCAGGCATTTTGCAGAGTGGCATTTGGGGAGGAGAACACAGGGGGCTGGGGAAACAACCCAAGCCCAGAGCTAGGGCCAGGATGGGCTCTGGACACTTCTCTGAGCCCACATGGCCACCGGCCCTCAGGTCCCTCCCCACCCCTGAGGCTTGTGTTCCTGGAGGGTCCTCTGCTGGGATTGTGCACCCAAATAAGGATGTAGTTCTGGGAGGCACACAGATGAGCATTTTAAGTTTCAAATGACGTGTTTTTGCAGTTACACTGTGGGGCAGGAGATGGCTGTTCTCTGTCACATTCACATAGACTCTGGGTACACACCATGACATGGTCCTTTCCCTTAAGGTGAGGGCAGAGGGACCAAAGGCACTCTGGGAATTATGAAAGGAAAGTCCTCAGTGTTAAAGGAAGCTGGTCCTGGCAGAAAACCTGTGGCAGGGTTTCCATCCACCTGAAGCAGGGAGATCCCCCAAGTTCCCTCTTCCAGAGAGCAGAGACAGGAAGGCCTTGGCCATCCTGCTGCCAGGCTCTGAGGAGAAAGGGGGAGCACTCAAGACCTTGCTCCTGAGGAGTCTGTGTTTGGCTGACCCCTCTCACCATCCAGCCGCAGGCCTCTTTACTACTCCTTTGTTCACCTTCCTTGTCTTAGGGTACCTGGGGTCTAATAAAAGCATGTATGAGCTCCACAAATTTCCCTGCCCTTATCCCATCTTGGGGGCCATCCAATAGTTTAGGAAGCCAGTTTTAGGGTTTTTGTAGCAGTGGATTAGAAGCTGTTGGCACTTCTGTCCTGGCACTCAGAAAATTCCATACTCCCTCAAATGCCCAGAAATTATCTTGGTCTTGGTGTCCCTGTGGCCATTTCAGCCTCCCTGAGAGCTTTCTATATTCTCACTGTCCGGTTTTCAGATCTCAGATTGGCAAGGTCTCAACCATGGTGTGCCCCCCACCACCTTCATTTAACTGGTGGTGAACTGAGTTGGAGAGGGCCAGGTCTGTTCAAGGTCCCAGAGGGAGCTGGAGGCAGAAGGGGCGAGGAGCCCTGGTCGCTGGGGTCTCGGGGCTCCTGGCTGCCCCCATGCTTTTGGTCGACTAGCTTGTTGACTGCAGACTTTGCCGGTGTGGTGATGCACCAGGGTCCCCCTGGACGAGAGGCAGGAAAGGAGAGAGGAGCAGAGTCCAAGAGTCCACTGAGGTGGTGAGCAGTCTGGACTGTGCAACAAGCCTGAGAGTTTGACGGTGGCTTTCTTAGAGCGTTACTGAGGCCTGGAAGGCTCTGGATGACTTAAAATACAGGATGTCTTGTAGTTTCAGATGCCTCGGCAACTCTTCCTCGAGTCAGTCTTAGCCATATTTCGTGGGTTGGGAACCGACACCCGGAGACCTGATTGGTCCCAGTCTGGGTCATAGAGTTAGTGAGCGGCAGAGCTGGCGTTTGAACCTGGCCTGGGAGATAGGTCCTCACAGTGTCTGTGGACTTTTCCGGCCAGCCTGTTGTGTTTGTGGGTTTTCAGCGGCGTTTTTGTCACCGCCACAGGTTTGATTCCTGGGCCGGCATGGCCCTGGCCCGGGCCAGCCGCATTCAGGACAAGCTGAACTCCAACGAGCTGAAGAGCGACGGCCCCATCTGGAAGCATGCCACACCAGTCCTGAACTGCTTCCGGCGGGCCCTGGAGATCGACAGCTCCAACCTGTCCCTGTGGATTGAGTATGGCACCATGTCGTACGCCTTGCACTCATTTGCCTCGCGCCAGCTGAAGCAGTGGAGGGCCGAGCTCCCCCCTGAGGTCGTGCAGCAGGTGAGGGGGCGCTGTGAGGGGCCTGCCAGCCTTCCTTCTGCTCGTGTCCTCATTACCATACTGGGAGATTTCAGACAACTCCCCAGGCAGCCTCGAGCCATACAGTGGTCAGTGACAGCTTGGTCCCTGGTCTTTTGACACCTGATCCAGCGTGGGCCAGTTACAGGTACAGGCTGTTCTGACCTGGTAGTCACCCATGGGACAGCTTTCAGTTTTAGAGCCATTGACAGGTAGGGAGGGACAGTGGCCACCAGAAAGAGCAGTGTCATCTCTGGTCCCTCAAAGAAGCTTGTCAAGTCCTTCTTGAATTCCAGACAACGCATTGGGAGTTTTGAAGTCCTTGGAAGGGCCTTCCCCTGGCACTGGATGCTGGGCAGATGGCCTGGGGTCTGTTTAGCAGGCCACTCTTGGCTCCTTGAGATGGAATCGAAGGAGCCACCCCGAGATGCTTAGGTGAGTGCAGCAATAAGCTGGCCATGTTCCAGAAAGGTCTCCCTGGGCAGCAGGGAGCTGACGGGGCCTCGTTGTCAGGCCTGCAATGCTGGGCCTGAGCTTTTACTGTGATGACCTACAGTTGTCTTCCAAAGTAAGATGATTGCTCTGTGATCACTTTTGGAGCCCTGTTGGGAGGATGAAATGAGACCAGACATTCCACCGGACCCTCGGCGCACAGCTGGGCTGCTGTTACCTGCAGGCATCTGTCCTTGAGGGTGGGTGCATGCAGTCGCACCCCTGCAGCCCTGCAGAGGAGGACGCGGGCTCCCAGGCCCCTGGGACTCTTCCCTGACGTTGTGGATGCCTCAGACTGAGTATACAGCTAAGTCATGGGATGTACCAGCCCTGCAAGGGAGATGAAATCTCTCTTGCTTTTTCTGATTATGAAAGTGATGTGTGCTTAGCATAAAAATTCAGATGGGCCAGAAAAGCATAAGGGAAAATGTAACAGTGACGTCAGTGTCTCCACCCATGAAGGTTAATATTTGGGCAACATCCCTAACTGTCAGTACAACAGGAAGGAGAACATTTGACACTAGAAAGGGTCACAGAGTGTGACCCTTAAAATCATAATAAATAGCAAATTAAAGATGTGAATGGGGTTTTATCCCCCAAAATAAAGCCAGTAATAATGAAAAGAGCTTTTTAATCTTAAGTCACTAGGACTTTGGTGATATTGGCAAGTATGTGCTGATTCTTCAAATGCACAAAGAGTATGTTCGGCTGGTATTTTTGGAGGCTTAACTTTCCAGTAGTCTTAGGGTAACGCGATGTGATGTCCGTCACATTTGCGGCATGAATTTAGAGGGTTACTTTCTGCAAAAATATTTGAGAACTACACCCCCGTCCCCTGGATCCTCCTAATCCTTGGCACCTCAGATTCCTTCTCCTTTAAAGAACACATTCTGTCGCCTTCCTTGGCCAGTTGGTACCTGCTTTAGTTATGCCCGGGCACAACCTTTGCCTGAGGGTTGAGCTGTTTCCCAGCATCACTTTCCCCGACTTGATGAAATCCCACATCTTTCTCAAGATGGACAGTTTCACTTTGCAGTAGATTTGCATTATGTCATCAGACCAGCTCTGAAGATCAGTGAGAGATGGACTCAGAAAACAAGTGGGATTGGCTGGGCGGGGGACCAGCTGGCCAGGGAGGGACCTTAGCAAGGATGCTGGGTGGAGGCACTGCAGAAGCGGCACACTTAGCGAGCATTTTCATGCCGCCGTGGCCACCGTTGCCACCGTGTGCCTTCCCGGCATGGACAGCTGTGGGAGGCCTCTCAGATTTTTTGGATATGGGGTCCTGCTGTACGCAGATGTGTCATGGAATGTATTTGGGAACGCCCCCTTCTCTCTGCACATCTCACAATCTCTGTCTGTCACCCACAGCTCTGAACACCTGGCGAGGGCAAACCAGAAGCACAACCCTGTGCCCCCACCTTGGGCTGTTAGAGGTCTCGTCCAGTGGCCTGGCCACCTTCCTGCAAGGCCTGGACATCACCCCTGAGCCAGGGAGAATTGTCTTAGCTCTTGGCATGTTGGTCCCAAGCTTTCCCTTCTTTGAGTGCCCAGATGGCATGAACCCTCCAGGCCAGGGAGGGCAGTGGCTCCCCCAGCTGCCCATGTGTCTGAGAACCTTTGGGGGAGCTTACTAAAGGCCCCATCTGGTACCCAGAATTGGAAACGAGACTTGAATAGGCAGTTTAGCAGGTGATTGTGATGCAGCATCCCTGGGGCTGGTTTGGTGCCAGCACAGAGGACAAAGGTGAAGGGGAGGGTGAGGTGGCTGTCAGGTGGCCCTGTTTGCTAGCTGACAAAATACAGGTGTAGGACTCTGGAGGGAATGGGGGGCAAGTGCCAGCATGGTCCTCTTTTTAACTGTCACCACCCCCTCTTAAAATTACCTTTGTATTATACAAGGGGGGCTTTCTCCTGAAAACAGTGGCCACGTTGAGGACAGCACTTGGGCTCTGTTTTAGTTTGCTAGAAGCTGCTGGAAGCAATCTACCAGAAATGGGTTGGCTTTTACAATGGAGATTTATTAGATTAAAAGCTTACAGTTCTGAAGCCATGAAAGTGTCCAAATCAAGGCATCATCAGGAGATCCTTTCTCCTGGAGGTGCAGGCCATCAGGCACACGGAGGCAGTGGTGGCGAGCTTGTCTCTCCCCTCTCCTCCGGACCTCACTGCTTTCAGCTTTGGGCTGTTCTGTCCGTGGCTTTTCTATCTCCTGGATTGGTTTATTTCAACCTCTGGAGGCTTCCCTGTCTCTGCACCTCTTTTCTCTGTCTGTAGCTTTTTATTCCCCCATTTATAAAGGGTTCCAGTAAGAGGATTAAGATCCCCCCTGGGTCACGGCTCATGCAATCTAATCAAAGGCCCTTAGTGGACGTGATTTAATCAAATGGTCCCACCCACAGTAGATTTACATGCACAGGATGGATTAGCTTTAAGAACAGGATTTTCTGGAGGTCCACAAAAGCTTCAAACTGCCACAGGTCCGCTCTGCTGCCCTCTACCCCCCAATCCAGTGCCTCGACCCCTGCCTCAGAGGGACCTTCATTTGGCCTTCTGTCTTTTCAGACTTAAAAAAAAAAAAAAATGCTTTCCCATACATGCCTGTGTTCTCCTATTGGTCTTTTTCTTTTAGCCTAAATGCTGCCTTCCTATATCTGGTGCTCAGCTTCCTTTTCACTCAGCACCGTGTCACCGGGCTCCACCCACATTCATCCCTGGTTCTGTCAGTGAGGCTCCCTGACTGCTGCCCCACTAGGGATGGGGACACGGGCAGCGCGTGCTGGGTGGGATGGGATGGGGTGGGGGGATCTGCGTGGTGCCAGGCACCAGTTACAACAGGCTCTTACCAGTCTCCCTTCCTTTCTCAGTGGTCGCCAGGATGGGCCCTGGTGGCAGAGCTGGGGGCAGAGGGGCTGGTGACCTGGCACCATGTGGGGTGGTCGAAGCCAAAGCCTCTAAGCAGCTGGCTTTGACTCACTCAGATTGGCTACAAACCCCTTTCTGGAAGGGACACAATGGAGGTTTATGTTGAGTTTTTGCTCTGCACTGTGATTCTTTTCCACTATATTTGACACAGTAAAGGGCTTCTGATTCCTCAGCGGTGATTTTCCTTCCCAAGTAACAGAGCACCAGGGTGGCATCTGCCTCCTCAGTGTCAATCCCAAGGCCAGCCACCGCTACAGGATATTCAGATAAGGAGCATCACATTGGGCAGGCCATGGCAGTGGACGTCCACCCCATGCCGCCCCAAGGGCGATGAGCCGTGATATTCCCCTGCAGAGCCTGGC
This sequence comes from Cabassous unicinctus, assembly GCA_029593785.1. Classification (NCBI taxonomy): domain Eukaryota; kingdom Metazoa; phylum Chordata; class Mammalia; order Cingulata; family Chlamyphoridae; genus Cabassous; species Cabassous unicinctus. The sequence continues at coordinate 13,904 of JAQZBX010035589.1, forward strand.
ACCTGCAGCCTCTCCCCTGTCCCTTCCCCTGCTGTGAGAAGAGGAGTGGCCACTGCCCCCCTGCCATCAAGCTGGGGGCATACAGAGTAAGGGTTTGAGACTTAGGGACTCTGGGGCCCCGGGCAGGGCAGTGTCATTCCAGCTCTGAGCCCTGGACCTCTGTGACCTTCTGCACGGAGGGGAGCTGCTCACGGCATGCAGCATGCTGGTTCAGAGCCCCTTGTAAAGGGATGGGGACAAGTGGGTCTCCCAAGTTTGAAAGCCACTTGGGGATGACCTTCTGTCCTATCTGTTTTCACCCTCAGTGTGTGACAAGATGGCTGCAAGCCTTCAAATTGGGGTCAGTTGGGGCCAGGAACCCACACTTTGCTAGCCCCTTAGGTATGCCTTACAGGGTGCAGAGAAGAGGGTGAGAAGCCTTGTTGTACCCCAGGGGAGGAATGTCCTCTCCAGCACTGTGGAGCTGGGTGCTGGGTCCTGGCTGGATGTCCTGTCCAGCTCTGCCCCACACTCTAGGGAGAGGGTGAGAAGAGTGTGCTCACTGCCTGCAACAAGGCCCGTCCCAGCTGTCCACCTTGGCTGCCAAGCACCTCACACCAGCATGGCAGACCTGCCCTTGGCAAATTCCTCCTGGTGGCGGTGGTGGTAGGGACAGGTCCTCCTCCAGCCACAGAGGCCTGACTCTCTGAAAGTGTCCAGTAGATAGTTCTGTAATTCCCTAAAATACGTCCAACTGTCTAGGGAGGTGGGAGAAAGGAGGTGGCCTGGGTTTGCCTTCCAGCCCTTTGCCCCCCTCGCTGTGTGTGTCTGAGGGATCCTGCACCTCCCTGACCCTCTGCCTCTGCAGCCCTGAGCTGGAGATGGCAGCTCTGCACCTTGGGGGCTGAGCGGCTGGGGGATGTGTGTGAAGGTCAGGTCTCCTTGCAGATGGATGGCCGGCGCGACAGCATGCTGGAGACAGCCCGGCTCTGCTTCACGTCAGCAGCCCGCTGTGAGGGTGATGGCGACGAGGAGGAGTGGCTCATCCACTACATGCTGGGCAAGGTGGCTGAGAAGCAGCGGCAGCCACCCACTGTCTACCTGCGGCACTACCGGCAGGCCGGCCACTATCTGCACGAGGAGGCCGCCCGCTACCCCAAGAAGATCCACTACCACAACCCGCCTGAGCTGGCCATGGAGGCCCTGGAGGTGACGGGAGGCGGGGCGGGGGCCTGGGAGCTAACGGGAAGGTGTGCAGGGCCAGTGGGGAGGCAGGGTGGGAGGGTGTCCAGGGTCGGCTGGGAGGCCGGGGAAGGGGTTCGGGGCAGCCCAGGCCACTCGCTGTCTCTGTCTCAGTCTCCATCTCCTCAGGGCGCATGGGCTTCCGGTGACTCCTCTGCAACATGCGGGAAGCTCCTCTGTGCTCAGCACCTCCGTGTGCAGTTGAATTAAAATTGTCCAAGCTGCCCTCTCTAAGGGTGCCTACCTGAGGACCTGCCGTGAAGGTGGCCTGGGGTAGGGCCTCCCGGTCTCCAGGGTACTTCCCTGGCAGCCTGCAGGAGGAGGGCAAGTGCCTTCGCCTCTGGGGTGCATCCTGAGGCCCCTCCAGGCAGCAGGGCCAAGGCAGAGGAAGTGGGCAGCTCTCTGGGGGTCTTCACATGGTGCAGGCAGAGAGCAGTGCCTGAGCGCCCGGGTTTC
>JAQZBX010035590.1:0-17489 GCA_029593785.1 Cabassous unicinctus
GGAATGGGTGAGCTATGGGATATGTAAAAGAGGCCTCCATAAAGCTTTGGAAAGAAAGCCAACCTACTTGTGAAAGATTATTATTCTCCTTACCGCCGAGCATCAAGTGGGGGTGGGCAGAGGTCATCCAGGAAATACCTTGTTTGAAGCTGTCTAATATAATACACAGGCCTGGGGACGCTGGGCAAATCCTCTTGCCTCTTTGGGAATACTCAGAAGATGGAGGGAGAAAGCTTAAAAAGGGCCAAAAGGGGTGCTTGGGCCTTGCCCCCCACTCCCCATCTCCCCGGCCCCCACCATGGAGCCCCCAGCCCTGATCTGGGCACCAGGGCCCCTCAAAGCAGCCCCTTCTCTCCTCAAACAGACGTCAAATGCACACAGTGCACAGGCTGCAGGGTTGTGAGGTCTGAACTTGCCACCTCTTCGTGCTCAAGTGTCCAGCAGCCTGAGAACAAGATGGTTACGCATGGCATGCTTACTCAGAAGGAAGGGGAAATTGCCATTTTCCCAAACAGAGAAAAATAATCACGGGTCGAATAACTTCATTTGCAGTTGGAAGCTGTTAGATAAGTGGTGGTACGGGTTGGCTACAAGCCAGGGGCTACAGAGAATTAAATATTGATAACGGGAGAAAAATGGTTGTCATGGGAAGGATCTTATTTCTCTGTGTGAAAAAGGTGAATACGTGCTTGGATTTTTAACCAGCTTTCTGGCTCTCGGAGTCCTCTTGCCCCGTCTATTTCTTTATAATGTGTAGGTTCCTTGGAGGAAGAAGCTCCAAGCAGGTCATGTGCTAAGAGCTGGGCAACTGGAAGCTCAGGGGAGAAGAGACCGTGAACAAGTGGTACAATTAAAGGCTGAGGGCCAGGGGACGGAACTGGGGGCCTGTTCTTCCAGCAGGGTGATAGCTGGATAATCCAGAGGAACCCCCAAATCCGTAGCCAAAGGGCGCCGTGGCAAGGCCGGGGATCCAGGCCTCTGCTGGATTCTCACATCGTTGAGCGGTGCTTGTAAAATCGGCCCAGCTGCACCTTGATGTGTCCCCTCACGCCAGGCACGAAGCTCCAGCTAACAGTTTGCAGCCGCAATGCAGGGACCCTGCGCAGGATGGATCCGCCTACAGCCATTTTCTTCCATGGCGCTCTCCCGTGGGAGCGCGTAGATGCCACAGATGACAATAAGGAAGTACGACGCCGTAAGGGTTTGTGTAAGTTGGGACTAGTATCTCCTGGCTTAGCTGCACGTTCAGGGCAAACCGTCCAAGTTGGGGGGAATCTATTTCGTCTCTGACGGTGACCTATCTCTGCTGCTCAGGGTGGTAAAGTGTGCCCACCACCAGCCACCCCAATTACCCAAATGATGGTGGTAAAAGGGCGCCATAGCGCTAGCTTCGACGGCAGGTGGCTCTGCCACGAGCTTTGCCTTTGGATAGCGACTTAGAATTTCCTGACAAGTCGGTGTGATGGGCTGTGCGGCAAGGCCATTCCCTAGGTCAGGGGCTCTGTCCCTCAGGACCGGACACGGCTGGGCCAGGGGCCAGCAGGGAGATGACGGAGGCCAGGACCACACAGTACACACGACTGCGGAGACGCACAGTGGGCGCAGGAGACCGGGGCCCCGGCCACCGCGGGGAAGGGGGACCTGCAGGCCGACTCCCACTAGGGAAGCAGGAGGGGCTGGCCGTGATGGCCACTGGCCCGGAGCAGGGCCCGCAGCGCCTGGGCAGGGAGGCGCGTGCCCCTACGGGGGCTCCCAGGTGCTTGGTGGTTTTTTCTCTGGCTCTCCCAGGAAGGATCACCATGACGCTCTCACCTCTTCTATTCTCTGAGAGCCTCCCTTAGCAGGTGCTGGCTCATTGTGTCAAGTGGTGCAATGGCTAGTTTTATACGTCAACTCGGCTAGGCTACAGTGACCAGCTGTTTGGTCAAACACTAGCCTAGATATTGTGGTGGAGGTATTTATAAATATATGTCCAATCTGCAATTGGTTTTGTTTCTCTGGAGAACCCTGGTACACGTGGCCTCGCATGGTAAATAAAGCTCACCATTAAAGAAAATGCAACATTTTGCATGCCATTTTGAGCATTCAATGTTCGTGCATTTTCATAACATTTCTGGCATTTCCAGCGTGTGGTCAAATAGCTACACACATAGGTCCCTGCTCCAGAGAAAGCCAGGGGCACACAGCAGAGAGAGTGGCCCTTGGCTGAGGGCAATTTGACTGTGCTGTGACATGCAGGTTTCACATTCTGTTACATCCTGTTTTTAGGAAATGAAACATCCTTGATTGCAAATGTTTGAACTTTTAAAGATAAACTTTAAAGAATTGAAATGCCCTTGTAGTAGTTTCATATTGTTTATGAATTCCAAAAATAGATATTGGATTATGTTTGTAAACTGGCCTGTTCCTCCAGGTATATTAACTTCAGAGGTTTCACTTTTACTTGATTAAATTATGATTAGGGCTTTGATTGGGCCACGTCAGTAGGATGTTGAGTTACTGCCCCTGTGGTGAGCTGGGACTCACAGAGAAAACCTACACGGCAGAGGAGCTAGTTGGAGTTTTGGTGGAGTCCTGGGATTGGTGCTGGAGTCCTGGGAAGTAAACACGCAGGAGAAGAACACAGAGGAATAGAGACGGCAGAGGCCCCGGGAAGAGAGAGCCTGATAGTCTACAGCTGCCCTTGTGGAAAGACCAGAGCAGCTGAGCCCAGAAAGAATCGAGCCCTGGGAGAGAGACAAGCCTTATCCCAGCCTACAGCTGAGACCAGAAGAAGCTGGGACCACGGAGCCTGAAGAGGCTGAACCCTCACAGAGACCGGCAGCCGTCTTGCTCCAACTTGTGGCAACAGACTTTGGTGAGGGAAGTAATTTTCACTTTACAGCCTTGTGACTGTAAGTTTCTACCCCAAATAAATGCCCTTTATAAAAGCCAACGGAGTTCTTGGACTTTGCATCAGTACCCCTTTGGAGGACTAATACAGAATTTGGTACAGCGAGTGGGGTCATGTTTTTGCAATTACCAAAATGCTGGAACAGTTTTATAAATGGGTAAGGGGTATTTTTTGGAGGAATTATAAGATGCTTGATGGAAAAGGCCTAGATTGCTTTGAAGAGACTCTTGGTCATAATATGGAGCCTAAAGTTATTTTTTGATAAGGCCTTAGAAGGAAAGAATTGTGAGATGTTTGATAGAAAAGGCCTAGATCACTTTGAAGAGATTGTTGGTAGGAATATGGACACTAAAGAGACTTTTCATGAGGCCTTTGAAGTAAATGATGAAACTATTATTGGAAACTGGAGGAAAAGTGATCCGTGTTTTAAAGTTGCAGAGAACCTAGCAAGATTGACTCCTGATGTTTTATGGAAGACAGAATTTGAAAACAGTGAGCCTGGGCATTTAGCTGAAGAACTTTCCAAAGTAAACTCGGAGAATTTGGCTTGGCTTCTTCTTGCAGCTTATAGTAAAATGCTAGATGAGAGAGATAAGCTGAGGACTGATTTGTTGGGCACAAAGAAAACAGAAACTGATTCTGGAAATCCCAAGCCTCTGGAAACCAAGCCCCCAGATAATAGTGCCCCATTTGAGGACTTAACTAAATTTGGAACTTGTAAATCAGGATTGAAAATGTAAGTTATCTAGGAAAGACTTGTGGACAGTCTTTCTGTCTGATGGCTTGGACCCCTGCTTCCTGCATGCTAAACCAGCAAGCTTTCTGCCAGGGCTGTATGAACAAAACCACTGTCATCCTGGATTAAAAGGGACATCGATGGGAAATATGGAAGGGAAAATGCTTTTAATAGGAAAACCATGGAAGCTGAGATCTGGAATTAAGACATTGCCTTGGGCCAAGAGAGGAGCCCCACCTGTGTGTACAGAGAGGGTGAGTTTGCCCCAGCAGCTGAAGAAGGTGGATGTTCCCACCCAATATTCTGGGAGAGTTTTGTCACCCCAGGGTACAGAGAGGGTGGAGCACATTCCCCAAGGATTAGGGAGGTTAAGGTCACCACCCCATAGGTCTGAGAGGGGTGGGCCTCTTCCCCATGGATTAGGGAAGGCCAGGTCTCCAACTCTTTGCTCTGAGAGGGTTGAGCCTGTATGCCAAAGGCAGGGAGGATGTTGTCTTTACTTCATTGTACTAGGGGGACTAAGACTTTACCCCAGAGGTCAGGGAAGGTGTGGCCATCACCCCAAGGTACTTGGTGGATGAGGTCTGGAGCTCAGTGGCCACCCAGATGCTTGATGAGGGTGGAACCAAGAAAATGGCCATTGGACAAGACTGTGGGAAGGGTGGGTCCCCTGAGGCCCCAGGGAGAAGAAAACATCCTCTTAAGAATGACTCTCAGACTTTGAAATCGAATGGAGGATGTCCTGCAGGTTTACTAAACTGTAGAGGACTCATGGCTCATGTTTCCTTCCTAATTTCTCCTTATGTTAATGCAAGTGTTTAGTCTTTGTCCATTTGTATATTGAAAGCAGATACATTATTTTGTAAGTTTCAGAGGTCTACAGCCAGATGAGACTTTGGCCTAAGACACTATGTTTCTTTAACAGTTTGTGTGATATGATTTTGTACTCAGCATTGTTACGGATTTAAGATATTTTTGAATATTGTAATGTATGTTTGGAATTCAAAGGGTGGAGTGTAGCAGTTTGATATTGTCTTATGAATTCCAAAAATAGATACTGGGTTATGTTTGTAAACTGGTCTGTTCCTCTGGGCGTATTAGATTGTATTAACTTTTACTTGATTAAATTATGGTTAGGGCTTTGGGCTTTGATACAGCCCTGCTCCTTCCCTCGCCCTTTCCCAAATTCAGCTCAGCTCTCTCGGGGAAGAAGGAAAGACGATTTTAAAGTGTGTGGCCGCCCTTCCTGCAGTGCTGTACCCACCTTTCATTTAAGGCCAGACACAGCCCTGGTCCTGGGGGACAAGCTCGGGCCAGTGCAGCACAGGCGCCCGTGGAGGCAGCTTCCAGGAGCTGTGTGCACTCAGCAGCACCATCAGCCTGGACGGAGCCCTGGGCCGTGCAGGAGAAGCAGGAGTTGCAAGGGCAGGGCCGGGCAGGGAAGAGGCCTATTCTAGGGACGCCTGCCCGCGCCGAGGCTCGCTGTGGCTGCACCATTTACCCCCTTGACTAAGTGTGGGCCTGTCCTGCCCCCGCCAGCTGCGCTCGGGAGGCTCCGTGCCCACGCTGGGCCCAGACTGTGAGGACTAGATGATGAAGTCGGCAGCCCTGCAAACAAGAAGACACTTCTCTCCTTTCCTGCAGGACCTCTGCTCCAGGCTCAAAATGGAGGTGCTTCCAACCCCAGCAGGGACCCTAAAGTAAGCCACGGGCCGCAGGCAGTAGCAGGATTATATCCTTCCATCACCGTAGCAAACGTGCCACACTAACCACGTGTGGGTAATAGGGGCAGGTCCATGAGGACTGTTTGCTGCATGGTTTTTCTGTAAGCCTGTAACTTGTCTAACTTAAAAAACAGATGTCCTCGAGAGTGTGTCCACGTGGGGAGTTAGGGGCCAATCACTGAGAGCCTGTGTGCCACGTGCTTTAGAAATGTCGCCTAGGAAACAGAAATGACCCCTTTTATTAAAAGCATATTTTTAAAAAATATTTCTCTCTGGTTATAAGAGGAGCAGTCTCATAATTGAACAAAATTAGAAAATGTGTAAGATGAAGATAAAAGGTCAAAGCACCCCAAATCCTACACCATGAACGTGTGCTCTTATGTAGGTATTTACAGGCACATACAGACTGGTGTTGTCCGTTTGCAGCTTTCTTATTTTGCTTTTGTCCCATTATAATGTGTATATTTTGAAAAAATATTTTTCCAAAGTATCAAGTGGCTACAGAATATTTTGTCATATGAACTAATTGCACCATTCTCCATTGCACACAGGCAGCATCCAACAGGGCTTCTCAGGGAGAGAAGCACTTGCCTCTCATTTTTGCAGATTGGCGTTTGGGGTGTACTTTTACTGAAGCATTCTGTAATCATTTAAAACATTAACCAAAAAAGCATTATTCCAACTCAAAATGTGTGAGTAAATGAATTTAAGTATGGAATGAGAAAAGTTTTGAATCTGGAAAGCAGCACTTTTGCTGTTGAGTAATCAGAGGGGCCTGTGAAGAACTAACACTCAGTTCCTTTCTCTTTTTCCATTTTGCACAGGATGATGCGAACTTGAGGGCTGTTTGGGGAAAATTCACAAATAAGGACAGGGCTGTTCCATGGATGACCCAAATTTCTCCTCTCAGAAACCCCTTCGCAAGAAATGACAGGCAACTAAGGAAAAAAAAATCAATTAGACCATGTAGGTGTTATGTCTATACAACAGGCATGGAAGGAAAACAGTCTGGCTGTAGATTTCATGTTAAAGCTCGACTTCAAAAGCGCCACCCGAGGTTTGAAGGGAAGATGTCTTAGGACAGGCACGACGCCTCAGCGTTAACTTCCGACTCGCTACCTCGGTAAGACAGGGCAGGGCATCTAGGAGTATCTCTAGGGCTGAAGAGGGAATCCTTGAACAAAGCCGGATAATAGCAGTCCAGGCTTCCCAAGGAGAGACGGAGGCGTGGGACCAAGCACATGGCGCAGGCGCAGAGGCAAGACAGCGCCTAGTCCGACCTGAAACTCGGGAGCAGAGGCCAGGCGAGGGCCTCCTTGCCGCACGCTCAAGGGCAGGGGAGGGCCAGAGAATGCCAGGGAGTGTCCTGAGGCCCCAGCCCGTGGGGCAGGGACCAGCCCGCTCCCTCTGCTCCCCAGGCTCAGCGCCGCTCACACTGAGCCACTGTCCAGGGGGGGAGCGAGGTCCTTAACGCCTACGGAGCTGCCATTTCTGTGAAAAGGGCTTTTCAGAATGAGAAGTGTGGAGCAAACACAAGTGAGAAAGGATGAAATGACTCCCCTTGATGACAGACTAAAAAGGACAAGTTTCGATTCAGTGTAAGAGAAAGTACTTGGTGAAACTAACTCAGATGGCCTCAGAATTGATGGCTGTCTTAAGAGGCAACAAACGCCACTGTCAAATGTATTATGGCTCTTCCGTTTATGTGACCATTTTGGATTAATACTCTTATCACATATTATGACTAGCACATGTGATATAATTGGGAAGTAAAATAAATTGTAAGTCCCTATTCCTTTAGGTCCTAAGAATTACATAAAACTCCACTAAGCACCCTTCCCCTTGATTCAAGCTCTTTTATGCATGCAATGTTAAAAACAATAAAACAAAATAATTAACATCCCAACAGTGTTTCCTCTTTATACGGAATTCTAATCTAAGACGCTGTTTTTCAAATAAAAGTCATCCATTATTCCAATATTTTTCTAAGATGAAGCTATTTTATTAAAATGGAAACTGAAGTATTAGAATCTGTGAAAACAGGACAAACAATTGCCAGCTTCCTGCTCCATCAGTGCTTCTTCAGTGTGACAAGCGTGTAGGGGGAGGATGTGAAATCAACCATATGAACAGCACTTTTGATTTTTGAGGAAAAAAGGTACCAGAGAAAAAGTCAATGTTGAGAAGGACAAGAGATTTTTTATAATTCTGAACTTTATTTTTATTTACTATGCCAACATTTTCAGGAAAGACTTTACATCTGGTTTTTATAACTCATTTTACAGGCAAATTCTAATATACATTCTCTACTGTGAACTGGTTTTAAAAATCAATGGAAAAAACAATACCGCAGATATTAAAGATTGTGGTGTTTTGTTCTTAGTAATGACTTTAAACTTCAGGGTATTATTTTGTTATGGCGATGCTTTACCAAGAAGACAGTGGGTAGGTTTACCCAACAAGGTTAAAACATAAAATGTGTCTTTAATTAATAATATAGCCGTAGATTGGTGCCCACCATCGTAGTCATTTATCCACATGTATTCTTTCAAATTGTTGCAGCAGAGAAATGAAAGGGAGATTTGGAAAGACCATTCAAAAATATAATTTAGGGGAGCAGATGTAGCTTGGTGGTTTGAGTGTCTGCTTCCCTGGTACCTCCTAAAAAAATAAAATAAAAAATAAAAATAATTTAAGCATCAGAAATAAGAAAAATAGCAAGGCCAGCATCCTCAAAGAAAAACATCAGGATTTACATTACAGCTATAAGTAATTTTCAGGTGTGTGCATAAGGCTTCCACACATGCAAGCACAGCCTCACACCCCAAGTAACTGAGCAACTTGAAAAGCATGTTGGAAGCTGGAGAGGAAACTGCTGCAGGCTTCTCGCTCTTGGCTGCAAGCCTCTCTGGTGCCTCCAGAGCGCCTCCCAGTGCACTGGGCCAGGACAGCAGGGCAGAGCCAGGAGCACTGCGTGGCGGGACACTCACAGGTGACAGCCTTGAGGGATGATCGAGTTCTCTTGGACGCACTGAGTAAAATACATGAGGAGACTATGGAATACTGAAAGAGATCTTAGTGCTTGAATGGGAAAGTGACATGCTGGGATGTCATTCCATGAAAGGCTGTACTGATATCTTCAAACAGCAACACTTAGAAATTCATTTCAACAAATGAAGCCACACCCAATAGGTGGCATTTTGATAAGTCAGGCACAACTCCAAGCAATAAAGCTCATTTAAAGTGCAAATCTGCTATTCTCTTTCATATTCAGATTCCTACTTGTTAAAATACTTAGTAAATTCCTTAATATCTCTCTATATAAATACAATGAACAGTAGTCGCTATGCCTGAAAATATTGCACAAATCAAAATGAAACTCCAAAAGAAAAACGCTAGAGGGTCTCAGTTACTAGAAATAGTCTAAGTGATATAATCCTTTGTTGAATGCCTTACAATCATCTGCACCTGTACTGATTGACTCCTTAGGCCAAGCTTTCTTTAAAGAACTTGATCCGCATTCCATTAAAGTCAAATACATAATCCTGCATACTATATTTTCACTTTCTCAAGTGGGAAACTTAACCAAGCCCATTAAGCTTCACCCTCTGGTCTGTGACCTCACCCGCTGCACCAGCTCACCGATAGCACGAGAACTAAGAGAAAAGGTGACCTGTGCTCCTGTGGCGAGGATGTGGCAGGGAGCTGATTTACTGAAGCAAGAGCCAGAGGTCAGGGCAGATGTCAGCAGAGCTACACCCCCGTTTCCCTTTCTGACTTAACTTCACTCACTAAGGAGCAGATGAGCATGATATTCTTAAAGCTGCAGGCAAACACTTACGTGGTTTTTGTGCAAGCATCCTAGATTTTTTTCTCTTAAATATATGATGCTTTATAATCATACTGATGAGCCTAACTTCTGCCAAGATTATGGCTGATCAAAGGTACAGGGAAGTTTGAACTGATAGGTTACTATTTCTGCAAATTCATTAGGGAGAAAAAATAGGGTAGGAAAAAGATGAGAATAAACAAATTTCTGGAGTCAACATTTTTATATAATAGACAATAAAGGCAATTCCCTCAGAATATGGGGTTAAAAATAAATTAAAACTGTGAAACTTTTTCCCTAAAGACAACAGCCAACTTGTAAATGTTTAAGAGTCTATACCAATAAACCAAGAACCTACTAATTCACCAGCATATTTTACTTTAGGTAGATATAGTAGGAGAGCATCCCATCTGCAAGATATGAGATCAGTTCTTCAGAATCCAAGACCACTTATGCCCATTGATGGCTGCAGCCATCACGGCTTGTCTCCATGAATGAACAAGTACTTTGCTAATGTGTCTGACACTCTATTCCAACAACATCTGGACTATGTGTAGAACTGTCTGAACTCCAATGCTTCTCCAGCAAAGTGCTGTCCAGTGAGGATTGCTAGATTTGTGTTGCTCACCCATTTACCAAATTCAAGAATGGTTTGTATGCATTCCATGGCAAAGTCACTTGAATGGTTCTCCAAAAGGTTAGGGAAGGCTGTGTAAAAATGGTTGCAAATGTCACTTTTGAAGTTTCCAGTAAATCACTTGCTATATGTACTTTTTTAAAAAATGAATTTGAGTGGCTAACTTTTTTGACCATAATCCCTTGTGATGCATTTTTGGTCAGCTGATCAAAACAAAGATTGACCTTGGAAAGGTCATCTGTCTGAAAGATATTAATCCCAATTAAAGCAGCCTCGAGACGACATGATTTAGGAGAAGAGGAGGGCAAATGTACTGACCCGCCCTCACAGGCCTGCGACATGATTACGACTGTGCACAGGGGCCCTTGCAGGTTCCACAGCTATTTTCTGAAACACATTAAAATAAAGAAGCATATAATATCGCCTGTGAGACACCATTTAATACCTTTTAATAAAACATGATTTTCCCCTCCCCAACTTTATTTCTCTTCCCAAATCCTGTCTACTTTTCAAGATATTATCATTCAAACATACACCAACATAAAAGGGAAACCTGGACAACTTAGAAAAACTAAATTAGTTTGAATTCCAGCTATTCTCAAGATAGTCTTACTTAAATTTTTTATTTTTTTCAAAACATTTTGTTTCGTTATACAAAATATTTTTAAATCCCTATGTATCCATCAAAGTTTTGTGCAAATGTATCAAGTCCATTATTCCAGTCTCCAGATTAGCAGAAAGTCAATAAATACCAATATTACAATAAAGACAATTTAAAATATATGCTGTGGAACCTAAACCAGTCACCATGGCTCCATATGCTTGGAGGGTTCAAAACTGAATCGCCAGCAAACTCTAGCACCAACATATTTTACAAATGGATACAGCTTTAGGTACAGATTCAAGATGTATCTTAAGCTCTCTTTCCAAAGTTTGCCCAGCAGCAAATACAAACATAAATGGTGAGTGTGTGTGTGTGTGTGTGTGTGTGTGTGCTATGTGTTTATCAAGATGTTAAAGCAACATAATTGGTTCATATATAATATGAAACGTTTTCAGCTGGAGAATTTGTCTGGTAAATGAATAAACAGTAAGACTAGTTTGCTGATCCTAGCAAGGAAAACAAAACTTACATAAAGTTCCCATTAAAAGCCTGATCTCCTTTACTCATCATAAAGCATTTGCATAGACCTTTTAAATGTACAAAACCCTGGCCAGAACTCTGCTCACAGACCACTGTCCTCCATTATCACCAGTATCTCTCATTAAAAAAAGAGCCATATTCACAGGACAGACAAGTGAAAAAGGGCAAGTTGCTGATAACCACAATTAATATAGACAATAAAAAGACTAAACCAGCAAAGCACACTTCTTGCCTGCTAAGTGGAATGTTACGCACTTTCTGTATGCAGAAGGGTAGATGACATGATGAGAGCCATTGTAGGACACTGAGATGGGTAAGCAGACCTTTGCGTTTACCTGAGACAACAATAGGATGTTCAAATGGTATGGACACTTCAACCTGGATATGAAATCGAAGAGCCAAACTAGTAGAAGCTTCCACGTTTTAATATTTAAGATTTTCAGGCTTTTGATGGAACCTCCACCATGGTAGCAAAATGCAGGTAAAGCTATTACAGAACAGATGAGTTTGTTTAAAAAAAAAAAAAAAAAAAAATTGGTTGGTGATGGCTATGTACTTAATGTATCTTTGGTTTAGGAAGGCGAGAATATCGATTGGAGGCCAAACAATCTCCAGAATGCAAATTGCCATTGGGATTCTGCGTGATTTCTTTTCTTCGTGTTAGTGGTCTTGGGATGCTCGTCTTGGCCTGGAAGTGCTGAGGCTCTTGTCGGGGGATGCTTATTTGTTTTTGTTTGAAAGAGCTGGAAGGGGGGCGGAGCTTAGACGCTTTCAGATTCAGATTGTTGGTAAGATTCGTCTGACAAGATGGTGGCTGAAGTTTTGCTGAGTCGCATGGCGTGATCATCGGTGACTTCTTACAAGTGGCAGTTCTCTCTGGGGATGGTTCAGAAACTGGAGGAGGTCCCAAAGAATTCAAGATGGAAGGCTGCAGGAGCTGCGCCTGGGGCTGAGACCTGTAGCCCACGGGGGAAGACTCGTTTCTTCCACCTCTGTTAGCCTGGTCTACTCTGCTTGACTGGGGAAGGGTCTGATGAGAAGTGGGTACAAACTGCATGTCAATAATTTTATTGTTTGCCAAATGGTAAGGCTCTGGAGCATTTGCAGTCACATTTAAGTTTGCTTCAGAAGGGGTACTCTCAGCCACGTCCTTAGAGAACGGTGGGCTTGACGAAAAAGGCTGGCCGTCCAGACCATAACTGCTCTCTTGTTGCAAGCCACGTGTGCAGCTTTCACCCGGATGCGCAACGCCCTCGTGTAGGCCTTGGAGCGCGCATTCACTGCGGGCCTCGGTGCGTGGCAGCTGGGTTAGTTTTCCCTGGGCGTGGTCTGTGGGTCTGGGCAGGCTGCTGGAAGGCTGTAGTACTTGAGGCTGTAAAACCAAAAACAACATTAGCAATAACAAATGCCCCCCTAAGTAATAACAGTTAAGTCCCGACTGGGCTGTTTGAGTACTTATGCTTTAATATGGGAGTAGATGTCTTTTTTTACTTAAAGAATGAATTGCCATGTTCAAGTAAATTCATGAGACACACAAAAGTGATAATGCAAACAAAAAAATGATACAGGCAATAAGCACTGAACGAAGTCAAAAATTAAATGGGGGAAGGAAAAGTTTAAAGAACTGATTTATTGTAGGAAAAAATTCCCTGCCTTAATTATTTAAAATCTTATATATGAGAACTTGAAAGAATGATTTTCATAAGCACCTTGGTTTAATCTCCAAAAAATTTTCAGATATTAACTTGTTACTTCAGGAACATTACCCCAACTTTTAAAGATTTTTTTAAAGGAAATACTACATGCCATGTAACCAGACTTGACCTGGGGAAGCATACAGTCAAACTCCTGTATCTCTGTCAAGAATTAAAATTACCAGCAGATAAACAAGGATTAGAAGGATCGTCATAGTCTCAGTTGAGGAGAAAGTCTAATTATTTAAACAAAAATAGGTCAATATATTTAGTTCATGCTATCAACCTGTAATATTCATGTTGAAGTTTCAGTATACAATGTTTTCAAAGATTATTTGTTCTGTCTCAACCAAAGCACTGTTATGGCTGGTATGTGGAAAACAGTCAGATTTACCTTGCCCAAGAGTGAACAAGGATTTAGTAAAATGAAAAATAAACACCCTTTTGAATGATGGTTGAGAGTAAAACAAATCTGAAACTGCCACCACCGTGAACTAACGAGAGGCACCCCATGCACAGAAGCTCACGACAGCAAAGTTCTTATGGCCATTATGTCCTGCACACAATTCCCTGGAGCTGTGTGTGGTTACATTCTGCACATGTCAGAGGGAACATGCAATTTTCATCACTTTTGGCTCTTTGCTAAAAGATTATGAATCTTACAGTTAGCTTTTAACGGCCCAGATACTGCAAACATATGAGGCAGGGACTACTAGTCATGTACTGACATGGGGTGGTTGCTACAAACACGTAATCTCTCTCTCACACACACACACACACACACACACACACACACACGCACAATTTCTATTAAATCCTGTGGGCTGAAAACAGCAAAGATCTTTGACACATGAACTTTAAAGTTTCACTAATGAAATCTTTTTTTACTATGATTAAACCCATAAACACGATCTGCACATGATCTCCAACGTCTCCCCCAGGAAGGGCAGACCTGTGCACACGAACCACCTGCCTGCTCACGGCCGCCACCGCTTTGCTCCTCTGGGCCTGGGGCCAGCAGTCAGGCTCTGCCTGGGTGGCCCTGGGAGTGGCGGAGAGCAAAGCGCGCGGACTCATGGAAGAAGGCTGGCCATGGGGACATAAGCTGACTTTCTAAGAAAACAATCAAGACAAGGACTGACAACCAGCTCACAGTAAGCTCTTATTTATTCCCTGCAGCATGTTTAAAATAAACAAGTCAGCTCAGCTGGTGGCCTCAAGCTAAGTGTCTCAGGCATTAGCAATAACTGGACATTTTCACAATAAATCACCACAGAGATGAGGAAGCTGTCCTTCAAGACTGAAGACTTGAAGATCACCAGGCAAATAATTTAACAGACTCTCCTTGGGGATCCCTAGGGAAAAAATTACTATGCCAAAGTGGAGCAATGACAAAGTACAGCAGGACCATATTAAGCAAACCAAAACCTACCAAAGGAAAAAAAAAGAAATAACCAGGGAGCAGAATGGGGCAGCGTCAAATAGCTACCTGAATGGGGATTTGTTTTTCCTCTTCCCTTCTTTCCACCTTCAAACACAGTAAGATATTCTAGTCTCCAGTTAAACTCTTCGAACAACTTAAAAACTTTAAAAATGTCAGTGACAATTTGAAAAATAACTTCATTTTAATATGTCTATTGTCGGTAAGAAATAATAGGGCATAAATATTTGCTTTCAGCTAAAAACTAAGAAGATATGATTTTCCAATAAAGACAAAGTATAAATTGATTATTAGGACAATCAAACCTGCAGAAAACAGGTACCATGAACTGTAGATAATTTAAATTATCCATTTGTAGTACTCTGATTACACACATTACCCAACTGACCACTGTTAATTGCAGAAATAAATGGAATGAAAACAGCGTCAGAAACACGTGTGGTTCATGTTAAAAGCAATAAAACTCCATAATAAATATCAAAGAATTAAAAAGAAAATATTGATGTTTTTAAGAATAATAAAATGTCAAGTCTTTTCATTGACAGGGGTTAGATTGACAATTATATCAATAACGTTAAAATTATCAATTAATTACATTAAATAAATTAGTTGTTTCTACATGTTAAATAGTTTGAATACACTTTCATGTTTTTCTTGAAAGTATATGTAGTAGTACGACATAGTTCTCCATCCCAAAATAAATGTCTTTTTTATTATTTATTTTTAAATTACAGTTTGGAAAATCAATTCTACTTGTACTTTAAAGGAAAAAAAAAAAAGTCTCTCTGAAAAAGAATAAGAAACCATAATCTAAAGGCCAAGGACAAGGTGTACCTGCTACGTGGAAGACCCCGTAGACGTGCTGCCCACTAAGAACTGCACTGTCACTATCACCTGTGAGGAGCTGAATGGCCAGCCCTTAGCCTTCAGCAGGCAGAGTAAAGCTGAGCTGAGAGCTTGCTGCTTTCGGACAATCTCCTCAAATTCTAAGCACTCAGCTGTGTTGACATAAAGAAAAGATGTTAGCAACTCATCTTGCCCACATCCATGTGTGACTCTACGGCCATAAGATGATACCCTCAGACATCTTTAGAATGAATTCTAAATATAAAATCGAAGATCCCATATCCTCACAGATAATGAGAGCACATGAGAAGGAACAAGAGAGACCATTCACTCTTTTTTTTTTAACTTTTTATTTTGAAATACTTTCATACTTACAGGACAGTTAGAAAAGTGATACAAACCCCAAACAGGGAACTCCAACATATCCCTCCCCCTCCCCCACCCCAGACACCAACATCCACCAATTTTAACAAGGTGCCACGTTTGCCATATAATTCTTTCTACCTACCTGCCTACCTTTCTTTCTTTCCATTGCCTCAACACTTGACTGTAGGTTGTATACATGATGCTCCTTGAATATCTAAGGCTGCCATGTACATTTACTAAGAACAAGGATATTCATTATAGCGCAGTTACCAAGTTCAAGAAATTTAACATATTCCAATTTTTTCATATGTCCCAATATGTCCCTTTTGAGCCTTTTCTCCTCCCTTCCTAGATCCCATCCAGGTTCATGTATTACATTTAATTGTCAATGTCCGATGCTCTTGCATAGTTTGTAACAAATGTTTCACAAGAATGCAGTGTCGGTGGTAGTGTGTGTGGGGGGGTGATGTGTGGGACCCCTGTATGATGTTACACATGTTTGTTTTGTAAGTTCACAACTTTTACCATACACTTAGTGTTTATGTATGTTCATGTATGTTCATGTATGAATGATTTATTTCAATAAAATAAAAAAATAATTGTCATTGTCTCTTTAGTTGCATTTTTTTCTAATTGTGGGAACATATATACAACATAAACTTTCTCGTCTCAACCACTCCCCATCACTGCCTTCAGTGGAATCAATCACATTGACAAGGCGGTGGCATCCTCACCACCATCCATTACAGAACTTCCCACCTCCTCACACAGGAACCTGCCTTCATTATGCATGAACTCCCCATTCCCCCTGCCGTCCACGCCTAGAAACCTTTGCTATAATTTCTGTCACTGTGAGCTTGGATATTCTCCAATACTCTCTTTGTTGTTACTATGAGGCTTAAATTTAACATCCTAAATCTTTAACAGTATCACTGGCGTCCATACTGACTTCATTTCAATAGTATATACAGACTTTGTTCCCACACTCCTCAACCCCCCCACCTTTATGTAGCTCTTCTCACAATGAATACAAAACCACTGATTTATCATTACATTTTATGCATTTGCCTTTCAGATCCTATAGGAAGCAAGAAGTAGAGTTACAAACCTAAAATACAATAGTACTGGGCAGTTATATTTACTCATGTTATTATCCTCACCAAATATTTTCATTTCTTCATGGAACTTTAATCTGTTGTCTATCGTCCTTTCCTGTCAACCTGTAAAACTCTCTTCAGCATCTCTTATAGGACCTGGCTAGTGACAAACTCCTTCAGCTTTTGTTTATCTGGGAATGTCTTAATCTCGCCTTTATTTTTGAAAGACAGTTTTGCTAGATATAGAATTCTTCGGTGGTAATATTTTTGCTTTCAGCACTTTAAAAATGTCATCCCACTGCCTTCTTGCCGCCATGGTAGTCAATGAGAAATTGGCACTTCATCTTATTGAAGCTCCCTTGTATGTGACATGTTGCTTCTTTCTTGCAGCTTTCAGAACTCTCTGTCTTTGGCATTTGATAATTTGATTATGGTATGCCACAGCATAGGCCTACTGGGGTTTAGTCTATTTGGAATTCATTGAGTGTCTTTAGATGTGAATATTCCTGTCTTTTGTTAAATTTGGGAACTTTTCAGCCATTATTTCTTTGAATTCTGCTTTTCTCTTTCTTGTCCTTCTGGGGCTCCCACAATGTGAGTATTGGTATGCTGGACAGTGTCCCACAGGCTCCTCAGATTCTGTTCACTTTTCTTCTTCCTTTCTTCTTCCTGCTCCTCAGACGGAATGATTTCACTTGCTGAATCTTCCAGTTCTCTGATTTCTTTACTCTGTCAGCTCCAATCTGCTGGTGAACCCCTCTAAGGAATTTTTAATTTCTGTTACTGTGTCTTCAGTTCTGTTTGGTTCCTTTCCATAATTTCCATCTTTTTCTTGATATTTTGTTTGTGTTCATCTATAGTTTTCCTGGTTTCCTTTAGTTCTTTGCCCATGTTTTCCGTTAGTTCTTTGCGCATACCGAGGACCATTATTTTAGTGTTTGTCTGGTACAGCCCCAGTATGGTCCTCCTCAATAATGGATTCTAACAATCTTTTCCTTTGCCTGGGCCATGACGTCCTGTTTCCTTGTATGCTTTGTAATCTTCTGTTGAAACCTGGATATTTTGATATTTTAATGTGATAT
>JAQZBX010035591.1:0-24517 GCA_029593785.1 Cabassous unicinctus
CAAAAGACTGCTTCTCAAAAGACTGCTTCTCAAAAGACTGCTTCTTCTCTGTTCTTTGCCTTGCCTTTTATATTCGATTCCCCACCCACCAAGGGGTGGGGCTCAATGCCCTACTGACGTGGCCCAGTCAATGACTCAGTCATAACTCAATCATGCCCAGATTAACAGATCAGTTTACAAGCATGATGCAATTATATTTCTGGAATTCATAATTACATCAAATTCCCCAACGGTTACAGAAGTTATGAGCTAGCTGGTTTTAGCATGTACTGTAATTTAGCAAATGAGAAAACTCGGGCCCAGAGAGATAAAGTGAACTTTCCCAAAGTCCTAGTGTCTAAGCCACGTTTCCTAACTAACTATACAGAGTCTTCTTCAGTGCTTCCCATGTTGAGGATGAAGAATAAAATTATCTTACCAAATGGCCAGGAAGGGTGTTTTGCTGAATTAATTGGCTTGTAGTCTTTTTGAACTCTTACGTGTAACATTTTCATATTTTTCTCTCTTGCAGAATGCAAAGTATGGCGAAATCCACTAAATTTATTTAGGGGTGCTGAATATAATAGGTAAGCATTTTGACAGTTTATAAAATAAATAGATCTGGTTCAGAGAGCAAAGACAGCAGCACATATTTTTGCTGGTTCATTTAGGGGCCATTGTAACAGACTTTATAGAGCTTCCAGTTTTTGGTACTATCCTCAAATGTTTTGATTTTTCTGTTTTATAAATATTTTAGCATTGGAATTGAGATAATGTACAGGAATTTTTTAGAATTTTTCTATTATAGTCATCTTTTCAAAGAATCAAAACATTTTGACACTTACTTGGAATATGGTTATAAAGATGCCACTAAAGTTAAGTTGGAATTTAATTTAACAAAGTAATTAGGCAAATGAGAATTTTCATACCTTTTGGGAAATGTCTATTCATAATACTAATTTGGAAAGATTTTCAATAACTAGTGTTATTAAAATTTTAACACAGAAATATAGGTGGAAGTGTTTACATTTTTCCCTGCTGATAAACTTCCTGAAAGGAGAATAGGGCGATTTAAAAAAAGAAAATTTGTATCCATTAGCAAAGTTGGTTAAGTACTTGGTTAATGGTTTATATTTCAACTTTTATGCAGCTTAATATTTTGTAGGCCTTCTTTTTCTCTCTCAAAAGCATTCAGCTGTCTTATTTTCCCTTTACAGGTATACTTGGGTGACAGGACGAGAGCCTCTGACTTATTATGACATGAATCTCTCTGCCCAGGACCACCAGACATTCTTTACTTGTGACTCAGACCATCTGCGTCCTGCAGATGCAAGTATGGAAAATCCTCGCATAGTTGGATAATTTCTGGATGGGAGGGTTTTGTTTGTTTTGTTTGTTTTAAGTATCATGGTTTCTGCTTTTAGACTGTCTACTTCATAAAAACTACAATGAATAAAATATTAAATTGATGATTGACTAGTAAAACCCTGAATTCTGGTATTTAAATAAAGGCTTTACCACAATGAAGTATCAGTGTATAAACGAGTTTCCTTATTAGAAGTTTAAATATATTTTAAAAATTTATACCAAAGATGGATTCATGTATTTTGAAGAAATATATATCTTATGTAAAGCTAAATGAATCCTTGTTTGACATAGAAGAAAGTGTGTGGTCTCCTTGATAACTTTCTAATTAGAAATTTGGATCCAAATGCTTTATGAATATATTTTAGTGATTTATATGCCTATTTGTAGGTTCACTAGCACTGAATGGGGGCATGGCCTTGGCTATTGAAGTCCATATTAGTTTTTCATCCTGGAAAAGACTGTTTACCATTTCTTAGAACTTTTCTGTTCATACTGCTTGAGTTCCAAATAATCCTACTAGTGATATTTCTATATTATCAAACTTATTCAAAGTAAATAGCTGAAAAAAAGCTTTTTGGAAAAGGCATATCTCCATTTTCTAAGGAAACGGACTTATACAGTCCAAATTTATAAAACAAATTATATAAGGAGATTGTTATTCATTTTTATAAAGGCAGCCTGCCATTTTGGAACACCATGGTACAATAAATATTTTAAGCATTGAGCTTCCCACTATATATTCAAAACTTGCACTAATATATAAAAACTGGCTTGCAGACAAATATTGGGAACAGGAACACAGGTTAAGCAAAAGCCTAAAACATTTCTTTCTGACCGAATTCATAATTCTTCAAATGGTTTCCAAAGGGTCTAGTAGCCAGAGCCTGTAGCAAGTGCTTGGAAAAATGATAGGTAGATATTATGTTGTGTCTAAGTGGAAGGAAGAGATTAGTAGCAATGCCATCTTAACTGTGTGAAATATGTTCTCTACCATCAAATGCACAGGAATGAGAAAAATAAATATAAAGCTTTGTTAGAGTGCTGTTTCTTCCTTTATTTCTCTAGTCTTTAAGATTTAAATCTGTGGTTTTAGTACAAAAAGGGTTGATAGCAGAAACAATCAAATAGCAAATTAGAATGCATATGTGTGTCTTTGGAGTTGGGGGCTGACTGTCTTGGTAAGTGAAGTATTCTCTTGTTTTTCAAGCTGAAAGCTATTAATTTAGCTCTTATCCTACCATTGAGAGTTACTAGTGATGTTTAATGATTGACTTGCCTTTTTCTATTTTTCTCATATAGTAATGCAGAAAGCCTGGAGAGAGAGAAACCCCCAAGCTAGGATTTCTGCAGCTCATGAAGCCTTGGAGATAAATGAGTAAGTAGGAGAAAATCTTGTTTTTAAAAAAGAAATCTCTTCCCTTGTATTCAGTTGCCATTGATGGGATACTTAAATTAAACTATATATTTGAACTTCAGGATTATTTTGAGAGGTGTTACTTTATAAAATTTTTAAATGAAGGACAACCATGTGGAGGTGATTTTAGTCATTTTAGAGAGAACTTCAGTGCCTTTACTATGACCCTAAATTAAATCACTTCAATGGCTATCCCTGGGATATTATGAGGACAAATAATGAATGCAGTTCCTTACATATCTAAAACATTTTGACAGAAATTTCTTTAAAACACTTATCTGTGCTCTCTCATTTTCTAGATACAACATCGACTAGCCATGGAACCATAATAAATAAGTAAAAAAATAACATTTAAAATTTTTCAAAATCAAGACAAAGAGAAATTGTCCTTAGTGTTGTTAAACATTCTATGGGTTACCAGTGAAGACTGGGAAATCTCTTCTGGAGATCTGAGAAAATGAGAAAGGTTCTTAAAGTTGGAGTCATAAAAACTCAGGGTTGGCAGGGACCTTAAAGGTCATTTAACCAAACAACCATCTGGTGCTTGAATTACCTCGACACTATCACTGCCAAGGGGTCATTGTTTGATTGTTTCATGACTTTTTTTCTGAAGAAGTTCACAGAATCTTCTTTAGAGGTCCTGGAAAAAGATAAGATTCACTTGAGGATTTGAAATCCTGTCATTGAAACCTGTTCATCTATTTGGTTTCTGATTCTGTCATGCAACGTATTTATTTTCCAGTTTCTTGTCATCTGCAAATTTGATATGCCTGCCTTCTGTGTCATCCACATTTCTAATAAAAATATCAGGGCAAAGGATAGAACCCTGTGACATGATATATAGAAACCACCCTCCAGGTTCATGTCTTACTTAATTACCATCCTTTGGTATTGTTCAACTAATTACTAGGCTACCCAGTGACATGTGAGTCAGCCCATATTTCCCCATATTGATCTTAAGAATGCCAGTGTAACTATGGATCTTTAATATATAGTAAGTCTATCAGAGTAAATTAAGCTAATACCACCTGATTTATTTATTCTTAGTGAATTTAAGCTGGCTTCTAGTGGTTAGTACTTTCTTTTAAAAGTGCTTGAAGACTATCCCTTTAATAATCCATTAGAATATCTTTCCAAATAGCTGTTCTGTAGTTTGGCAAGTCTGTCTGCTTCCCCTTTTTGAAAATTTATATTACATTTGTCATCTAATCTTTCTGGTACCTCTCCATTCTTCGTGATTCCTCAGCTATCCACAGAGACCATTTCTGTGCCCTGCCTACAAGGTCTCTGGGTTTCCTGGGATCTAATTTGCCCATCCTAAAACACTGATTTATTTAGAATAGGTCAGTTAATTCCAGTCTTACATCTTTTTAAAACATTTTTAGAGTTTAATTTCTTCTCCCCATTTAAGTCTGATGATCATCCTCCTTGAAGGAGAAGCCAGGAACAAAGTAAGAGTTAGACAGTTTTGCTTTCTCTTTATTATCTACTGCTATTAACTTTAAACCTTCCTCATTTTGATACTGTTGTTTGTCTTTTTTGCTTATTTGTTTTTGTGGTAGTTTTGGAGAAATGGGGGTTGTGATAGAGCCTTAAATGTAATTTTAAAACAGAGATTAGTGGTGGTCTTTAGTATTTTGTTTTGTTTTGTCTTTATTTTATTTTGCAAGCTTCAGCTAATTGGGAGTTTTAGCTCTCCTGACATTATTCTTATAAATTCATTCCACTCTCTTACAATCCTTCATTACATGCCCTTCCTTCCATCTTTTTTACATGTCCTTTAAAATTCTGACCTTGTGAGAGATCTCTGTGTAGCCATATTGGTTCCTTAAGTGTCATGCCTCTTTTCTTCTTTGGAGGATCATTTGTGATTGCAGTTACAATTCACATTTGGAAGCTTCCCAATCCTCTTAAACCATTTTCCCCTCTGAGTCTCATGCCATTGAATCATGCCTCTTTTCTTTGAATTTTTTGAGGTTCTTTCCCCTCT
This sequence comes from Cabassous unicinctus, assembly GCA_029593785.1. Classification (NCBI taxonomy): domain Eukaryota; kingdom Metazoa; phylum Chordata; class Mammalia; order Cingulata; family Chlamyphoridae; genus Cabassous; species Cabassous unicinctus. The sequence goes on from JAQZBX010035591.1 coordinate 4,752, forward strand.
TTGATTATCCTGAACCCCAAAATGACATAGTAACTCTCTCTGAATGTTCCTATCAATTTTCATTTCACCAACTATTTTTTTCTTCTTGGTCAGAATTAGGTCCAGAGTTGAAGTTCCCCTAATTGCTTCCTCTACCATCTGGGAGATAAAATTGTTACCAAAGTAAGTCAAGAGCCTGTCGGGTGCCCTACTTCTAACCAAATGAGACTTCTTTTAGCAGATGTCTGGATGGTTGACACCCCCATCACCACACTTTCTTGCTTCTGTATGTGTATTGTGTTGTGACAAGGATGCATCATCTGTATCTTCCATCGAGCTGAGCAGTCTGTTCTGTACTCCCCAACCATTAGCACTTCTATTGCTCTGTCCTTTTTCCTTCACTCACAAGCTCTTAGCATGTTTTTACCCCAGACTCATGAATTTCCACAGAGATGTATGTTTTCTTGGCCAGTAGAGATACTCTGCCTCTCCTAAGAATACTATTTGAAATACAAATAAAGCAAGCAAGCTGGCCCCAACCATCTTGAGATCGCAGCCCACCAACTACAATCTTATAGTTAATTCCTTTGATATTGTATCTGCCATTCAGTATTATAATCTCAATTTTCACTTCATTACCCTTGACCCGTATTTATATGTCTGCATCTGAAGCCTTAAGTATTGCTTCTGATGCCTGTCCCAGTTATTTTCTCCAGTGAATCACTGGGCAGTTTCAACATCATTATTGTTCTTTCCAAGTCATACCTGCTGCCCTCCATAGTAATTGGATTTACAGCTTTTATTTCTGGACATTTTTCTCCCTGCCTCATCACATTCAGTTTAAAGCCCCATTGATCAGTCCTGCCTGAAATTAGAGGGATTGACTAAGGAACGTACAAGACCACTCCTTAAGGCTAAGATTAACTAGTAACTCCAAACATATTATCTGTAAGTTCAGACTCCTTGTCTTAGCTGGCTATAGCAGTTTATTAATGGTAAAAATAACATTTGGTTTTAGCTTCTGCTTATTTTCTCTCTTGTGGTCTGATGAGGTTCTGAGAAGTAGTGAAATGGCCATAAGAGGGGCAATGGAGGAGGAGGAAGGTGACGGGATCTGGCGCAGATCAGGACCTGCATGGTCTCTTCTGGCCTCACCATTTCCCTGTTTTCTTTGGCAGTGGGTTGTTCCTTATGGGATTTGGAAGGTTTAAATTTCCAAAAGCTCCCAGCAGCCCTTGTTCCTTAGTTAACTGTTTATCTTTTCTGGCTTTCTACCTTTGAGGGTTGTTGAAAGGATTATATGAGAAGGATATATGTTAAGTGCCTCGTAGAGTGCATAATATTTACTAAGCAATATTTAGTAGCTATTGTTAAAGGCATAAGATTGAATTCTTGTTAGTGACTGTGGCTGGATCAGATTTTGAGTTTTTCAGAAATAACACTACCTGTAGGCTCTTCTAGTAATTTTTCTGAAGTAGAAAATCAGTGCTAACTGTAATGAGATGATGAAGTGCTGGTTTGTTTTGCTTTAATGAGTAGTTTAATTTATTTAATGAATTTCTCACGCTGAAGAAGTCCTTAGATCAAAGAGAATCTGTGTTTAGTAAATAGAAGTAAACTTATATATAGTACCTCTAACTTTGAGAAGACATTTAATAACAACTGTTATCATCACCGGCATTAGTTGACATTTATTGTGCATGTACCACATGCTGACTACTGTGTTAAGCCCTTCACATGCATCACGTTATATAACCTTCACAACAACACTGTGAACAAATAGATCCCATGTTGTTCTTCATCACAGTAATAATTTGCCCAGAGTGACACACTAATAAGGGGACGGAGTCCAGGTATAAGTTTAGGCCTTTTTGACTCCAGAACCCATGCTTCTAATACTACGCATCCTGCCTCTCAGGCTAAAATACAGACATTTCTTTTGTACCATTATTTTGTGTCAACAGCTACAACGGATGCATGAACCAGTTGGCCACTCTGCATGTTTTGGCGTAACTCTTTGCCTTTCTGCATGCACTCTGAACTATTATGATATCCTTGGATTTGTAATTGATGGTAGCTATTATCTAAATGGACAGGTGTGCAACTGCTTATATTCTTTTGGCTGAAGAGGAAGCTACAACCATTGCTGAAGCAGAAAAACTGTTTAAGCAGGCCCTGAAGGCTGGAGATGGCTGTTACCGGCGTTCTCAGCAGCTACAACATCATGGATCCCAGTATGAAGCCCAACATAGTAAGGTTTCCTCCAGGTTGACTCATTGTGGGGATCAGAATTATAAAATGACTAATCAGAGCAAAATTTCAGGCCATTTCAAAATATGAATCTCCTAGATGAGAACAAAGATTGGCTTTTGCCTCTCTTTGTTTTTGTCCCCCTCCCCACCTTCCTAAACAAGGACCCGGTACATAATTAATTTATAGTTTCATTATCTTATGTGCAGATTCTCTTTCCTGTCCATATATTCCTAATCTTAGAAATAAATGGTAATAAGCTTTAATGGTAACTTTTTTTCTCCCAGAATTCCCACATATATCTGTTCATCAGCTGCTTCTCTTTCCTAGTTGGGAAACTAGTGTTATCAAAAAGTTTTTATGAGTCTTCTAAAGCATGGATTGAAATAGGACAATTAAGAATATAACAGTTATTGGTGATTGTCTCAGCATTTAGCACTTATTTAAGAAGCATTAGTGTTGGCTTCCAGAGAGGAAGAACCAAGAGTTTTTAATTATTTACCCTTTTTATATTAGAAGTAATGACTTATTTTATTTAAGATGACTTTAAAATCTGAGACCTTTCACTTCAGTGAAACTGAGAGTAAGTGATATTTTGAGGAAGATTATAGAAAAAAGTCAACAAAATCATTTCTGGAAATCCCTGAGCAACTTGAATCATCAATTGGTTGGTTGTTTAAACAAGATTTAACCATCCTTATTGGTAGAGAGTGTTTCCATCATCCATCAAAAAATTGGGCCAAATCTTTAAGGTGGAATTCTTTCCACCTTGGTTTTCCCTTCTGCAGTCTAGGAGAGTAGGAGTGTATCTCATTCATATTTGAGATTATAAAATTAAATTTTAGTGTTAAATTTGGATTCAGTGTTGAAACTGAATGTGTTAGTCCCTCTGGCCCAGGTGCCAGCAAGATTTTTAGACTACAGCCTACATATGCATGAACATATCCACACAATCCATCAATGTGCAGATTTTTACATTTTTACTCTGCAGTGAATATATGTGTTAATTACTCCTCTAATCACCTTGTGCATTTTGGAAAAAAAATATGCATAACACTATGAATTTTGAAAACGTAGTAATGTCTATTTTGTAAACTAAATGGGAATTAACACATAAAATTACATAATCTTTTATACAGTTTAAGAAATTTTTTCTTGTTTCTTTTCTTCTCAAAATTAAAACCTTTCAACTTGTTACCTAAATATATTAAAAAAATGTAATCATATCTTTAAAATAATTAGTAGGTACTTGGCACATTTTCAGCCCACATCTTGTTCTCATTGTTTAAAACTTGAAATGTTAGGACTTTGGTCTTAATATCTTTTAATAACTACATATTATACATGTACTTAATCTATAACAGGTGTGTGATATTTTTCCAAAACATGGTAATTTTACTGAGGATTAAGCACATGCATGTTCTCACTGGTCTGGAAATATATCAAAAAAGACTATTATTAAATAAATGATTAAGATAAGAAGTTGTTAATATACTTTTTAAGAGCCATTTTGGTGACTACTATTGTAACTAGTTTGTCAATGCTTTCTCTAACACTAGGGTAGTTTTCTTTTTCTTTTTTCTTTTTTGCATACTCTATTGTCTTATCTGGAATGTGTTATATTGCCATTTAAAATTGACTGCTTTGGGGACCTGGAGATGATTATGATGTCACTAATGTTAGGGAAAGAATAATAAAAAACAGAAGTTCAAGATGAGGCTTCTCCGGACTTAATGTCTAGAAGGGAAAAAAATAGTCGATCATGATGCAGCCTTAGATTCACCTCTCTGAAACTTTACCCAAAGCATGCACACTTGAAAAATGTGGAATTCTTGCTTGTAAACCAAATGCAAAGTGGGTATGTTCTCAGCACTCTGTGGCAGATGATTTTACTTCTCAAATATTCAACATCCTAACTCAAAAGCATGGATTAGGTCACCAGTCACATGATTTGATCTTTGGAAGCCTAAGTACTTTGTCTTTACTCTGTATTCATTCTGCTATTAACAAAGTCGTCAGTGCTCCTGGCAATAAGGAAAGGCTAAAGGAGCCATCTTTTCTCTCTGGGGTTCCTTTAAGGGCATAATAAACGGGCCTCTGTAATTTTTCTTGCTGCTCAGCTGAAAGCTCATGTTTTGTTTGTTTGTTTATTGGTTTTTGTTTTTAAATTTTGATGTTTTATATCTCCCTCTTTAGGACGAGACACCAATGTCTTGGTCTACATCAAAAGAAGGCTAGCAATGTGTGCCAGAAGACTCGGGAGGACCAGGGAAGCTGTGAAAATGATGAGAGATGTGAGTTTGAATTTGTGTTTGTGTTTGGTGGCAATCTACCTGACTTCAAGAAGGAAGAGCTCTCTGAGTACCCATAGCAGAGAATGCCGGTGATGGTGTGCAGGCCCAATGGACTCTGGAGCCAGACCACCTGGAATTCAGTTTTAATCTCCAATTTACTAAAGTCTCCTCCAGGATGATGAATGCTCTTGGGCTAGTTATTCTCTGTGCTTTAGTTTTCCTAGTCTGTAAAATGGGGATAATAGTAATCCTAATAATTACTTCCTAAGATTTTTATAAGGATTAAATGAAAGAGTACCTGCAATGCTTTCAATAGAGTAACTCATATAAAAAAAATCTCAATAAATGTCCTTATTATTAACCTTTGGGGCTATAACCAGAAGCTAAGAATGAGATCAACCATTTTAACAAACTGGCTTTTTCTGTGTGAAGTTTGTTGGTAAAATTTGAAAAAACTATGGGTCCAAATTGCTATCCTCAATAATACTATTATGAGCTAATTTTATTGGAGTCATTTCATATGTTTTCCTAGATTCTTCCTTGAATCAGGATATTTCATTCTTGGTAGTAAACATGAGAATTAAGGAGAGAGAAATAGGTGAGAATTTTGAAACCAAAGAGAAACAAGGGATGTTATGTATTTTTAAATCAAAACAATGGTTTTATGGGAAACTATTGAGGAACTTTTACTTTCACATATTTACAAGAAATATTTTTCATAAGAAACTGACACCAGAGAGAATTTTACTTATAAGTCCTTTTAAAAAGACCTATGTTTAATTCTTCTACTGTCTTCCTGAGTTAGGAGACATAGATAACCTTCCTGTTATGAAGATGAAAGAACCAAGGGGCAAGATGAAAGTGGCATCTTGCCCAATTCTCAATTTGTGAGTTTGAGAACAGGACTTTGTAAACCTAGTGAACCTTTTCTCAATTTGTCCTTGGAAGGGGAGTTATACATGTGAATTCCCACTTACTCTATGGAGGAGGGGGCCTGCAATCCAGGCCAACTATTTCTGGTTATTTCTGCAAGTTATGGCATGATGTGAAGGCCCACTTGAGGCCCATGCTTGAGTTTTGGCTGCTTCATTAGTCAGTAGTGTAGCCTTCAGACCTGAGGAGAAGAACAGGAGGAGGAAGATTCCAAGATAATTCCATTTGACTGAAAGTGATAGATGCTCTTTAGGTAAAGCCACTGCAGGGAGGATCTCCCAGGATTAAATTCCTTTAGTTGAAGGAAGAATTTGAAGGATGTTTGTTATATGATATAAGTACTAATATTAGGAAAAGGGGATTTCTGCAGACACATGAACTTGCTTTCAGTTTTTTAACTTGCATTAATTCTGCTCCTTGCTATAAAGAAGAAACTCTGCCAGTTAGTTTGGCTGTGAAGTAGCTGGGAATTTTATGAAGGTCAGGGTATTTCTCTTTGTATTAACCTGGCCCAACCATATTGAGCCTTTAACAAGCTGTTTTATATTTATTGCTTCTTATTAACCTTAATTAGCCTGGAACAGAGATGCATGGAAGGGAGCAGATTTCAGTGATTTTCTTTATTTTACGCTTAAGCAACTTTGTAGGAAAAACAGAATCTGATGACTTTATCTTCAGGTTTTTTCTATAAGTCTTGTTCTGCTTATCTTATTCAGTATAAACATACAAAATTTCACGAGTAAAATCAGTACATCTGTACTATGATTTGCTTAACATTATTTTATATTCATATTTCCATTTATTAATATAGTCCAAATATGGATCATGGGCAAAAAGCCAGGATGCAGAGGAATAAATGCTGGGTCAGGAGTCAGAAAACCTAGATGTGAATCTCAGTTTGGCTCTTTACTAGTTTTGTTACCCTGAGCAACTTACTTGCCTTTTTTTTTGAGCTTTTCTTTCTCCTTCTGTAAACTAGGAATAATGATTATTACCTAAAGGGGTACTTGAGAGAGTGATGGAGAGAATTAAATGAGATAATGTAAAAACACACCTGGCATATAGTAGACACCCACCCCCCATTTTTCTCTATTATGTAATAAATATGCCATAATTTGTTTGAGCATTCTCTTGATGAATATTTTAGGATATTCCTGATTTCTTTTTCTTGTATGAATTAATCAATCAAGCGATCTCTCTCTCTCTCTTTCTTTCTTTCTTTCTGTATACATTCATATACATATTTATTCATGTGTGTATCTGTGTATATGCAATATATAATGGGGGTTCTTGTATTACATTTCTGAAAATCTTTATATTATTTGACTACCAGTACATATTGCCATTTGCCTAAGATTATGGAATATCCAATAGATGTTTTTTTTAAAGATTTATTTATTTATTTATTTTTCCCCCCCTTGCTGCTTGTGCTTGCTGTGTCCATTTGCTGTGTGTTTTCTCCATGTCTGCTTATCTCCCCCTTGCCGTGAGGTCCTGCTGCATCAGCCCACTGCGCCGCGCGAGCCGGCCTGCCCTCACAAGGAGTCCCCGGGAAGTGAACCCGGGGCCTCCCATATGGTAAACGGGAGCTCTATCCATTGAGCCACACCCGCTTCCCCCAATAGATGTTACAACTACTATTGTAACAGCTTTGTGAGGGATATTGTTAGACATGGTGGAGATGTGTTTTGATGAGAAATATTCAAAGTGTTCTTTCCTTCAGAAACTCCTTTTCTCAATCCTCTCACCCCATTTGGAGTGGGGGATGGTGAGAACCACTCTCTCTGTTAAAGAAGGTGCTGGTCCTAGTTTTGCAGGAGACAGTTGTTGGCTGAGCCTGACTCATTTGACTCCTCTCAGGTGATGACTCATGCACAAATGGGGACTTCACTGAAGGGTCCACTCCCATTACAACATGTACCATCTTGCTGGAAAACTTCCTCTGATAAAACAGCACAGTGGACTCCAGGCAGCATGCTGATGAAGCATGAAGGCAGGAGGATCTGCTTTTTCATTAAGGCAGCCATCCTTTCCTCATATGCATTGGTATAAATTTTCCTAGAGCCAATTTTAATGTGTAAATAGAATGCAAGAGTCAAAATGCCTTCCATATAGAAATTTCTTTGGAAATGCCTTTAAGAAGGAAAAACTGTTAACTGGTAAAATATCCTAAAAGAGAATGAAAGGGAATTCTGGAAAGGACAGCTGTAGATTATTTTTTAACCATTTTCATGGCTCACGATTGTATCGCTGACCTAATAAATTATTTATGCTGTAAGTGAGCTATTGATAAGGTAAAAACACAACTCCTTAATGTCAAGATTCATGGCCTCATTTTTTTTTTAAAGTAACACATTAATTATTTTGAATTTCTAGAATGCTTTTTCAAATGACTCACATTAATAGTCTCCTTTTGAAATAAAAAAAAATGGAAGCACCTCCCTACCAAATGAAATCACTGCTTTCTTGGCTTTAGGATACCATGTCCTCTTAGTTCTAAAATCTCACAGTTCCCCTTGCTGGATCCTCCTCATCTTCCTGACTTCCGAAACTTGAAGTGTTCCCTAGCCAGCTCTGAGCCTTCTTTTCTGTCTTCTTCTATAACCCTGAATGACTGCATTCGGTCCCAAGCTTTTAACACCATCTAAATTCCAACAAACATTTCTATAGGTTTACTACATTGTAAGTATTGTTCTAAGTGCTTTATGACTATAAACTCACTCAATCCTCATAACAACCCTTGACATAGGTGCTTGTTCAAGGTCACACAGCTAGTGATTATTTTTGAGAGTGTGGTCTTACCCTAATATTTGCATCAGAAATGCCCACCATGCTACCTCAAGAGATTGGTATAGTGCTTCAATAAAATAATTAATATAAAGCACTTAGCACAAGACTTCATGAATAGTAAGTGCTCAGTGTTGCTATTCTTACCATTATTGTCCAAGATATATTGTTCAGTGAAAAAGAAAAGGTGTAAACATTAGGTATGGTTTGATTCTTTCAATTAAAAAATAGATGTTAATATAGACCAGTGGTTTTCAAACTTTTTGGATTCAGGACTCCTTTAATATTGTTGAAAACCTCCAAAAGCTTTTGTTTGTTTGGGCTTATCTATTGCTATTTACCATTCTAGAAATTAAAACTGAGAGATATAAGAATATTAATTCATGTTTAAAATAATAATTACAAACATTTCATGTTAATACAAATAACATTTTCATGAAAAATAGCTATGTTTTCCAAACAGAAAAAAAAAGTGAGAAGAATGGCTTTGCTTTTACATTTTTGCAAATCTCTTTACTATCCAGCTAAATAAAAGACAGCTGGACTCTCATATCTGCTTATACAGTCAAAGGCCTCTGGGAACACCAGTGTATACTTGTGAGAGAATGAAAGTAAAAAAGGCAAATAACATCTTAGTATTACTCTGAAAATAGTTTTGATATCAGAATTCCTTGGAAAGAAGTCAGGAACCCCCTGGGGTTCCCAGACATTACATGGGGAGCCAAGGTACACATATAATAAAAAGTCTTGAAATATGCAGAAAATTGTTAGCAGTGAGCTTATAGCTGTCTTTCTATTTGAGGTGTTTACATAATGTGCAATTATTAGAATAAGCATGTTATTCTTATTTTCTTAGGATAAAAATAAAATTTGAAAACCAATAAAGTTGGACCTCTTATCTTACACTGTTTATAAAAATGAACTCAAAATATATCAATGACAAATATAAGAGCTACAGCCATAAAACTCTTAGAAGAAAAAATAGGGGAAAATCTTCATGACCTTGGATTTTGGCAGTGGATTTTTAGACATTACATGAAAAACATGAACATCAAAGAAGAAATAGGCCTTCATCAAAATTCAGAATTTTTGTTCAGCCAAAGGCCATTATCGGGGAAGCGGGTGTGACTCAATCGATAGAGCTCCTGTTTACCATATGGAAGGCCCCGGGTTCGCTTCCTGAGGCCTCCTTGTGAGGGCAGGCCAGCCAGCGCGGCGCAGTGGGCTGATGCAATAAGACCTCACAGCAAGGGGGAGATAAGCAGACACAGAAAAAACACACAGCAAATGGACACAGCAAGCACAAGCAGCAAGGGGGGTATAAATAAATAAATCTTAAAAAAAAACCAAACAACAACAACAAAGGCCATTATCAGGAAAGCGAAAAGGCAACCCACAAAATGAAAGAAAATATTAGAAAATCATGTATATTATAAGGTTCTAGTATCTAGTATCCAGAATATATAAAGAACTCTTATAACTCAATAAGAAAAAGACAATCCATATAAAACATGGGTAAAGGACTTGAATAAAAATTTCTCCAAAGAAGGTATGCAAATAGTCAATTAGCATATTTTAAAATACCCAACATCATTAGTCATCAGGGAAATGCAAATCAAAAGTACAATGAGATACTATTTCACACCACTAGGATGGCTATAATTAAAAAATATAAAATAACAAATGGTGAGATGTGGAGAAATTGGAACTCTTGTACATTGCTGGTAGGAATGTAAAATCATGCAGCTGCAGTAGAAAACAGTTTTACAATTTCTCAAAAAACTTAAACATAGAATTACCATATGACCCAGCAATTCCTCTCCTAGGTATATAACTAAAAGAATTGAAAACAAGGATTCATGCAGATATTTGTATATTGATGTTCGTGGCAGCATTATTCACAGTAACTAAAAAATGGAAACAACCCAGGTGTCCAGCAACAGATGAATAGACGAAATGTCATATATCCATATCATGGATATTTTTCAGCCATAAAAAGGAACAAAGTACTAATACATGCTACAATGTGGATGGACTTCAAAAATGTTATGCTAAGTGAAAAAAGCCAGACACGATAGTTCACATATTGTATGATTCCATTTATATGAAATGTTCAGAATCGATTAATCCATGGAGATAGAACACAGTTTGGTCGTTGCCAGGAACTGTGAGGAGAGGAGAATGGGGAGCAATTGCTTAATGGGTATGGAGTTTCCTTTCGAGATGATGAAAATGTTTTGGAACTAGAGAGAGGTGGTGGTTGCACAACATTGTGAATGCACTAAATGCCACTGAATTGTTATGTGAATTTTACCTCAATTAAAAAAAAAAAAGACTGAGACCACTTTCAGAAAAGCAAAAATGTATATGCAAAAAGGTGGAAAATGACATAGATATAGGGAGATGTGGACATCAAAGAGAAACTTTACACCTGAAATTCTTTTTTAAAACCAGACCTGTGACCTATTTATTGTTAGGTTATATATAAAAGCAAAATATAGATACTCTGAATATAAAACTTTCGTTCTTTCTGAATCTTCACTAGCTACATCAAGTCTGCTGAAAACACATTGACCATGGCCTTTTACCATGTTAAAATCATTCTCAGTCCAGCCTGTGAGATTATAACTGCTAAATATCTTCCTTGAATTCTTATTCTTGAGTCTTTATAAAAAAATAATTAGAGGAAGCTGCGTTTACTCCATCCTTGTGCTTGTATCTTTCCTACACTTTCAGCATCTCCCCCAGCATTCTCAGCTGAGAACTAGAAGGTTTTCAGTTTTTTATTATCAATATATTACATAATGAGTATTCCTGTGTGCCAGACATTCTGCCAAGAAGTTTACATATACCATCACATTTAATTCACATACACCAGGGTGTCTTACTAAATTACAAAAGTAATAGTTGCTCATTGTAACAAGTCAAAAAATGAGAAAGTTATGATATCCCATCCACTCCTACAGTACCATCTCACTGAGGTGTATGTACCAATATCTCAGTTTGGTGTATTTCTTTCCACCCTCTTTCCTTTGCATGTATTAACACATACCAGATCATGTAAGGATTTTTAAGTAGAATTAATTTGTATCTTAACCACGGTTCTGTGAGATAATTAAGTTCTAATAGAGATGTTCCATTTCTGAGCATCCAATGTGGGGTGTGCCTTCTAAAGAAAACATTCAAGTTTTGATATAATATAGTGCCATTTCCCTTGACCTCCCATTTTGTAATTATTTTCTCCCTAATCTCAATTTTTATTTCAAATTGCTTGTTCATGTGATTCCTTCATTAAGGGGACATTAGGACTCAGTGAGCAGAGAGGTTTTTTGATCCAAGTTTAAAAACATAAAAAAGGGTAATTGGAGTTCACTAGAGTTTGAGCTGCTTTTTTTTTCTTATATAGACAGTTTTAATTAGTAAAGACTAATAAAATACATGACAATAATACCTTTTTGTTAATTTTTTTTATTAGAGAAGTTGTGGATTTATAGAACAATCATGCATAAAATATAGGATTCCTGTACATCACCGCACTACCAACACCTTACATTGGTTGGGAACATTTGTTACAGTTGATAAAAGCACTTTTCTGTAATTGTGCTATTTTTTTAAACAGTAATTACCTCTGTTACAATTGATGAAAGATTATTAAAATAGTACACATATTGTCCACAGTTTACATTAGGTGTATTTTTCTCATGTGCTTGTTGTTTTTGTTCTATGTCTGCTCATTGTCTGCTCTTTGTCTTTAGGAGACACCAAGAACCGAACCCGGGACCTCTCATGTGGGAGGTGGGCACTCAAATGCTTGAGCCACATCCACTCTCCTTTTACTATTAACTATAGTCCATTATCTACAGTAGGGTTCACTGTGTTATACAGTCCTATGTTTTATATTTTAACTTTTATTCCAGTAACATATATGACCTAAAGTTTCCCTTTTAACCACATTCAAATATATAATTCAGTGCTGTGAATTACATTTACAGTAATGTGCTACCATCACCACCATTCATTTCCAAACCTTTCCAATCAACCTAAATAGAAATTCTGTATAGATTAAGCATCTACTCATTTTTCTAATCCCAGTGCAAGCCCTAGTAACCTGTATTCTAGATTCTTACCCTATGAATTTGCTTATTATAATTAGTTCATTCGGTGAGATCATATCCTTTTGTGTCTTGGCTTATTTGACTCAACATAATGTCCTCAAGGTTCATTCATGTTGTCACATGACTCAGGACTTCATTTCCTTTTGTAGCTGAATAAAATTCCATCATATGTATATGTATATACTGCATTTTGTTCATTTGTTCATCGGTTGATGGACACTTGGGTTGCTTCCATCTTTTGGAATTGTGAATAATGCTGGTATGAATATCAGTATGCAAATATCTATTTGAGTCCCTCCTTTCAGTTCTATTGGGTATATACATATGAGCAGGATGGCCAGGTAATATTATAATTCTATACTTAGCTTCCTGAGGAACTGCCAAATTGTCTTCCACAGCAACTGCACCATTTTCCATTCCCACCAGCAATAACTGAGTGTTCATATTTCTCCACATCTCTCCAAAACTTATAGTTTTCTGTTTTTTCTTTTTTAATACTGGCCATTCCACTGGGTGTGAAATGATATCTCATTATGGTTTTGATTTGCATTTCCTAATAGGTAGTGATATTGAGCATCTTTTCATGTGCTTTATGTTCATTTGATTACCCTTTTTGGAGAAATGCCTATTCAGGTCTTTTGCTCATTTTTAAATTGGGTTGATTGTCTTTTTATTGTTGAATCATAGAATTTCTGTATATATTTTGTATATTAAACTCTTATCGGATATGTGGTTTCCAAATATTTTCTCCCATTGTGTAGGTAGTCTTTTCACTTTCGTGACAAAGTTTTTTGATACACAAAAGGTTTTAATTTTGAGGAGGTCCCATTTATCTCTTTCTTCTTTTGTTGCTTGTGCTTTGGGTGTAGTCTAAAACCATTGCCTAACATAAGATCCTGAAGATCTGCATTTTTTTCTAGTTTTCTAGTCCTGGTTCTTATATTTAGGTCTTTGATCCATTTGGAGTTAATTTTAGTATATAGCATGAGATGAGGTCCTTTTTCATTTTTCTGCATATGGATATCCAATTCTCTCAGAACCATTTCTTCAAGAGACTGTTCTTTCCCTGTTGAGTGGACTTGGAAGCCTTGTCAAACATCAATTGGTCATACATAAATTGTACCACTATAACTTTATCCATGTAAAATAGCTATTTATTGAATTTCCTTTTAAAAGCTAGATTTGTGTTTTTCCTTTCTGTTTAAGCATCTTAACAGAAGATTTGTTACTTTTATTATTTGTTTATTAAAATAATTGCATTTTGAGAACATGAAAATAACCAATTAACAATCATATGAAGAAACAATAATGCCTTTATTATCAAGTGTTAAGCACAAGTCTTGTAACAAACTTTGGTGAATTCTTTTTGTTTTGTTTTTCCTTCGCTGCAGTATTTTCACATGAACAAACAAAAAATCCATGATGAGCAATTGCAATGTTGGCTGATGTATCTTAATTTTTTTTCTTTTAAGATTCTTATTTTTTTTTTATTTAGTTATCCCCCCCCACACACACACACCTTTTGGTTCCCTCATCTGTCTGCTCATTGTTTTGCTCACTGTGTCTGCTTGTCTTCTCCATGAGGCATCAGGAACTGAACCCAGGACCTCCTGGGAGGCGAGTGTCCAACAGCCTGAGCCACATCTTCTGCCCACGGGCTGCGGCATCTGCTGTCTTGTGGCCTCTAGCTCGTTGTGGCGGGTTGTAACGTCTACCTTGTTGCAGCAGGTTGCGGTATCTAGCTCGTTGCAGTGGGTTGCGGTGGGTGCAGCATCTGCTTATCTTCTTTAGGAGGCACTGGGACCTCCTGTGTGGTAGGCAGGAACCCAGCTGTTTGAGCCACATCTGCTTCTGATGTATCTTCACCCCACCCCTTGTTGTTTTTGCACTCACTGCCTGCTCTCTGTGTGTTCTTCTGTGCTTGTCCTCTCTTTGGGCGGCACCAGGAACCGATCCTGGGACCTTCTGGAGTGGGAAAGAGGTGCTCAATCTCTTGCACCACCTCAGCTCCCTCGTCTGCTGCATCTCTTATTGTCTTTCCTCTGTGTGTCTTTATGTTGCGTCATCTTGCTGCGCTAGCTCTCTGCATGGGCCAGCACACCTGCATGGGCCGGCACTGTGTGGGCCAGCTTGCCTTTCACCAGGAGACCTTGGGAATCGAACCCTGGACCTCCTATATGGTAGACAGGAGACCAATCGCTTGAGCCACATCCATTTCCCTGATGTATCTTTAATGTACAGGGAATTTGAAGAGGACAGTAGATTAATTTAGAAGTGTAACTGGTGCTGTGATTATAGCAGCATTCAACTTTTGTTAGTCGTACTTCATCTTTTTCATGCTAGCTTTTTAAACATGTTTAGTTTTCCTCTTGTCACGGTCAACTGTTGAATTTACTTGAAGGATGTAGAATACTGTTTAAGAAATACATGTGTACAATTAGGTCAAAGAATTGTACAGTTGTTTCCTTTTTAATTTTTAAAATTCAGGGTCATAAATATGGAGAACATAGGATCTAATAGAGCATAGCGACACTATTTAATTTAACCAAAGTCTCTAGTGAATATTTCAACTTTAAATGTAAACTAATGAATAAACCTGACCACCAAGAATATGTTTGCCTAGAGTGTCAAAGCACATTGTCTAAAAATGGAAATTGAAATTTATAAAAATATTAACTTTAATATGTTTTTTAAAAAGCACCAATTTTTTCACTAAAAGGAAGACACTATTCATTTTATTGTTAAATGTGGTAGATCTTAATATTCCTCTTAGCTGAGCAGTGATTCTAGTTGTTCCAGTTTGAAATAAGTATCCTGTGAGTCTGAGATAAATTAGTGGCAATCAGATCAAGTTTTAGTATCAGATGTTAAAGAGGAAGTTTCATTGATTTTAATATTTGTGCATAAACACTGATATTTTTGAACATTATTTTGTATTTGTTGTACTTTAATACCTGGTGTACGGTTCCAGTAATAAACATCTGGAAATCTTTTTAAAACACCAATTGGCCATAGATGTGAAGATCGATTTCTGAACCTCTATTTGATTTCATTTGTCAATATAGCAATTCTTGTGCCAGTACCCTGCTATTTTGACCACTTTAGGTTTGTATACGGTTGTTGTTTTTTTTTAATTTGTTTATTTTAAAGAAACTTTAGATTATATAAATGTTACATAAAAAATTTAGGGGATTCCCATATGCCCCCCTCCCTCCCCCCCCCCACACTTTCCCATATTAACATTCTTCATTAGTGTGGTACATTTGTTACAATTGATGAACACATATTGAAGCATTGCCACTAACCATGCGTTATAGTTTACATTATAGTTTATGCTTTGTCTCATGCAATTTTGTAAGTTATGACAAGATATATAATGGCCTGTATCTGTCATTGCAGCATCATACAGGACAATTCCAATGTCCCAAAAATGCCTCCATTTTACACCTATTTTTCCCTCTCTCTCCCCTCAGAACCTCTGGTGGCCACTGCCTCCACATCAGTGATGAAAGTTCTTCCATTGCTAGAGTAACAGTAATTCCATGGTAGAATAATAGTAAGTCTATTTTAGTCCATTGTTCATTCCCCAATATTGAGGATTTTGGAATGGTGATGACCACTCTGCCTCTAATTGAGAGGGGGCTTTGATCCCATGGGGCAGATGGATGGAATTCTTTTGCTTGCATTTGCAGACTCTCTCTGTTCCTTGGGATGGGCTTTATCCATCGTCATCACCTTGTTAGTTGTCCTGGGTGAGTCCAAGGAACTGGAGAGTAGGTGTTGCAACTCTGCTGAGATTCAGGGCCCAACTGGCACATGGATGGACCAGAGATTTAAGTCTCTTGGGCATACACCTATCAAGTATAGTACTAACTATAGGTTCAAATAGAAGGAGCAGAAGAGCCATGTGTAGGGAAACCAAAACTGAGTCCAACTCTGTCACACTGGGGAGCATAAGTTCCAAGGTAAGGCCCACTGGTAGGGCACCAAACTCCTGAGCTCTCTGCCCTGCCTATAGTGTCTGGATGTCTCCAGAGCCCTCAGGAGCCCTGCTACTTGAGGCAATCTTTACTGTGGCAGTCAATGAGATCCTGCGGAGACGCGCATAAACGTAACCTCTTGAATGACCTCCCGACTCACTTTGAAATTTCTTAGCCATAAGAACTCATTTTTATTTACCATTTCCCCCTTATGGTCAAGGTGTTTTTCCAGGTGCATTACTAGTTGGCGCTTGCTAGTAATCCCTCAGTGCCAGCGAGGCTCACCCCAGGAGTCATGTCCCATGCCGGTGGGAAGGCAGTGTGTTTATATGGTGAGTTTGGCTTAGAGAGAGACCACATTTGAGCAACAAGGAGGCCCTCAGGAGGTAACTCTTAGGCACCCTATAATACTAGGCTAAGTTTCAATTTCAAAAGAAAAGATTCATATGTACAATAATTAATCTCAAGGGCTTGGTGCAGTGACCCATCCTCCTTCACTAGGCACCGTCCCTGTACTCGGGGGATTCCTGCTGTCCCACTAGATAATGTAGCAGAGCTCCCTAGGATGGGAATTGGATCTTCTTTCGGTTATTGTGTGATTCTCCGTCTGCCATGGCGATGTCCCATGAACATTTGAATACGTTCATATGCCTTAGAGGCTTGCCCCAGATGAACACCCTCCCATGCATCCCCCATCACCAACACCCCACACCAATGTTCCTCCCCTGCCAAAGTTGTGACCCTTCTGTGATCCAAAACCTCTCCATAGATTGAGCCAAGAAAGTAACCAAATAAAAATAATAAGAAAATGAAATAATGATAGTTTTAAAAATAATATAGAAAATTAAAAAATTTTAAAGTAAATAAAAAATTTTAAATAGTAAAAAACCTTTTTTAGATGATATGTCTGTTATCATTAAAAGTTCTGTGGGCTTGCATGTACAGTGAGATTTTCTTCTGTATATTCCTCCAATGTCTTATTGTTTTTTAAGCAGCCTACATTGATGAAAGAAGAAATTGGTGAACTCAACAAACCAATCATAAGTAATGAGATTGAATTAGTCATCAAAAACCTCCCAACTAAGAAGAGCCCAGGACCAGATGGCTTCACAGGTGAATTCTACCAAACATTCCGGAAAGAACTAACACCAATCCTGCTTAAACTCTTCCAAAAAATAGAAGTGGAGGGAGCGTTGCCTAACTCATTCTGTGATGCCAACATCACCCTAATACCAAAGCCAAACAAAGATGCCGCAAGGAAAACTATAGACCAATCTCTCTAAAGAACCCAGATGCTAAAATCCTCAACAAAATACTTGCTAATCATACTCAACAGTACATCAAATGAATTATATACCATGACCAAGTAAGTGGGTTTCATCCCTGGTATGCAAGGATGACCCAACATAAGAAAATCAATCAATGTAATACACCACATTAACAGATCGAAAGAACAAAATCACATGATCATCTCTATTGATGCAGAAAAAGCATTAGACAAAATACAGCACCCTTTCCTGATAAAAGCACTTCAAAAGATAGGAATAGAAGGAAACTTGATAAAAGGTATATATGAAAAACCTGCAGCTAACATCATACTCAATGGTGAAATGCTATAAACTTTCCCTCTAAGATCAGGAACAAGATTAGGATGACCAATGTCACTGCTTTTATTTAACATTGTGTTAGAAGTACTTGCTCTAGTACTTAGGCAAGAAAAAGATATAAAAGACATCCAAATTGGAAAGGAAGAAGTAAAAATTTCACTATTTGCAGATGACATGATCCTATACATAGAAAGCCCTGAGAAATCTACAACAAAGCTTCTAGAGCTTATAAATGAGTTCATTAAAGTGGCACGATATAAAATCAATGTATAAAAATCAGTAGCATTTCTGTATACCAATAATGAGCAATCTGAGGAAGAAATCAAGAAAAAAATTCTATTTATAATAGCAACTAAAAGAACTAAATACCTAGGAATAAACTTAACTAAAGATGTAAAGGACTTGTATACAGAAAACTACACAACACTTTTAAGGAAATCAAAGAAGACCTAAATAAATGGAAGAATATTCCTTGCTCATGGATAAGAATATTAAACATCATTAAGATGTCTCTCCTACCCAAACTGATTTGCAGATTTAATGCAATCCCCAAAAAAATTACCACAGCATTTTTTACTGAACTGGAAAAGCTAACAATGAAATTTATTTGGAAGAGCAAGAGGCCCCAAATAGCCAAAGACATATTGAAAAAGAAAAATGAAATTGGAGGAATCACACTACCTGACTTTAAAACATAACTACAGGGAAACGGATGTGGCTCAGTGGATAGAGCTCCCGTTTACCATATGGGAGGCCCCGGGTTCGCTTCCCGGGGCCTCCTTGTGAGGGCAGGCCAGCCCGCGGGGTGCGGTGGGCTGATGCAGCGGGACCTCACAGCAAGGGGGAGAAAAGCAGACACGGAGAAAACACACAGCGAATGGACACAGCAAGCACAAGCAGCAAGGGGGGGATAAATAAATAAATAAATAAATCTTTAAAAAAAAAACAAAACAAAAAAACATAACTACAAAGTTACAGTGGTCAAAACTGCATGGTATTGGCACAGGAATAGACATACTGACGAATGGAACAGAACTGAGAGTTCAGATATAGATCCTTGCATATATGGTCAACTGATATTCGACAAGGCCACCAAGACTACTCGACTGGGAGAGAATGGCCTCTTCAACAAATGGTGCTTGGAGAACTGGATATCCATATCCAAAAGAATGGGAGAGGATCACCATCTCACACCCTATACAAAAATTAACTCAAGATGGATCAAAGATTTAAATTTAAGAGTCAAGACCATAAATCTCCTGGAAGGTAATGTAGGGAAGCATCTACAAGATCTTGTCGTAGGATATGGTTTCACAAACTTTACACCCAAAGCATGAGCAACAACAACAACAAAAAAGGTAAATGGGGACCTCCTCAAAATTAAAAACTTTTGCACTTCAAAGGAGTTTGTCAAGGAAGTGAAAAGTGAAATATTTTCTCAATGGGAGAAAATATTTGTAACCATATATCTGATAGGAGCCCAATATCCTGCATATATAAAGAAATCCTACACCTCGAAAATAAAAAGACAACCCATTTAAAAAATGGGCAAGTGATTTGAATAGACAGTTCTCCAAAGATGAAATGCAAATGGCTAAAAAGCACATGAAAAGATGTTCAACATCACTAGCTATTAGGGAAATGCAAATCAAAACTACAATGAGATATCCTCTTACACCCGTTAGACTGGTGGCTATTAAAAAAACAGAACTACAAGTGTTGGAGAGGATGTGGAGAAAAAGGAACACTTATCCACTGCTGGTGGGTATGTAGAATGGTGCAGCCTTTGTGGAGGACAGTTTGGTGGTTCCTCCGGGAACT
>JAQZBX010035592.1:0-24513 GCA_029593785.1 Cabassous unicinctus
TTGCAGTACTATTGAAAAAGGTAAATGAGATAAAGCAAGTAAAGCATAATAGTAAGTCTCAACAAGTGGTAACTGTTCTTAAGATTGCTATCCACCTGATTCAGTGTCTGGGGTCCCCAAGACAAGAACCGGGCCATCCTCATCACTGGATTCCTACTGCTGAGCATGGTGACAGCTCGTGGTAGGTTCCTGAAGTGGGGTGAGAGGCATCCACCCAAAATTCACGTCCACCCAGAACCTCAGAATGTGACTGTAGCAGTTTGGCATTGTTCATGAATTCCAAAAATAGTTATTGGATTATGTTTGTAAACTGGTCTGTCAGAGGTATCACTTTTTATTGATTAAGTTATGATTAGGACTTTGATTGGGCCCGGGGCGGGGACTCACAGAGAAAAGACATGGCAAAGGACAGAGATGGGAGTGTTTGAGCTGAAGCCTGGGAAGTGAACACACAGGAGAAGAACACAGAGGAATAGAGACAGCTCGTTAGACACGGCAGAAGCCCCAGGGAGAGAGACAGAACTGTTCACCTGTCTACAGCTGGCCTTGTGGAGATAACAGAGGAGCTGAGCCCGGAGAGAAGCAAGCCCTGGGAAGAGAGGAACCCAGGAAGCCTGAACCCTGGCAGATGTCGGCAGCCATCTTGCCCCAACACGTGGCAATAGACTTTGGTGAGGGAAGTTACTTATGCTTTATGGCCTGGTAACTGTAAGCTTCCACCCCAAATAAATACACTTTTATAAAAGCCAATAGATTTCTGGTATTTTGCACCAGCACCCCTTTTGCTGACTAATACAGTGACCTCATTTGGAGCAAGGGTCTTGGCAGATGTCATTAAAGTAAGGTTCAAGATGAGATCATACTGGATTAGGATGGGCCCTAAATCCAGAAAGCGTGACCTTATAAGAAGGGGAGAGAACAAAGAGGTACAGAGGGAGAAGATGGACACGTGAAGACGCAGGGACAGAGAGGGAAGCGATACTGCCACGAGCCAAGGAACATCAGGAGCGCTGGAAGCTGGAAGAGGCAGAGGATCCTGCCCTGGAGCCTCCAGAGGGAGCACGGCCCCGCTGGCACCTTGCCTTCAGACTTCCAGCCTCCAGGACTGGGAGAGGCTAAATCTCTGCTGTTTTAAGCCACCCAGTTTGTGGGAGTTTATTACAGTGGCCCAAGGAAACTAAGACGGTGTCCAATGAAGATGTGATGTAGGGAAGCAGAGGTAGCTCAAGTGGTTGAGCGCCTGCTTCCCATGTGTGAGGTCCCAGGTTCATTTCCCGGTACCTCCTATAATAATGAAAAGCAGATGGGATTTGTAAATGAATTAATGTGTGATGAGTGAGGCGCAGACCTCCTCGCTTACGCTCTCTGCAACATGTTTAAACCTCTCTAGATTAGATACACATAGGCTGGTATAGGTACACTTTTTTAAAAAAAACATAGAAACAGGACTATGGCTGTGGGTGGGAGACATGGGGCAAAGTGGAGAGAACAAAATTTTAAACTTTACTGCTAGAAACAACAAGAATCAACAAAAAGATTAATGAAGAAGAAAGACAAACAAAAGATGACAAAAAAAGAAAGAAACTTTACTGCTTAGCTTTTCCAATCAGGAAAACATATAACTGCTCCTACAGAATTATTATTTTTAAGTCAATAGGAGTTACCTAGACAATGGATGAGTGGCATATTTTGTCTTTCTAAATCTTTTGATTGTCTCAGAATTTTAAAACAAACTTAAATGTTTATAAGATTAAAAAAAAAATCTCAAATTATCCCACGAACCTCAAATAATTCTCATATAAATAATTTTAGCTCAGAAGTTGAAACCTGGCAGTTGGCAGAGCAAATTAGGCCTGTCTTATTTTGTCTTATTTTGTTTTAATTCAGAAATAGTAGCCAGTTTTTAAGAATCCAGAAATTTCAAGTAAAAATTAGGATTCATTACTTAAATGGGAAGGTGTGGCAACATCAGGCCCCGTAAAACTGGAAAGAAACTGTCCCTATGCCTGGGGTCCTTAACCGGGTACCTGAGGTCCTTACCCACCACTTCATTTACAGACGACACCTCCTTGTGCCTTCTGCATCTACAAGGCACCAAGAGCTCCCATTCTGGAAGCACGTTTCACCCCTTTTAACTCATCCAAGCAAAAGACGGTGGTGTCTCCAAAAGGACAACTATTGTATGGTCTCACTTAAATGAAATAATTAGAATAAGCCAATTCATAGAATCAGGAACTAGAACACAGATTACCAGGGGCAGGGTGGGGGGAGGGAATAGCGATTTAGTACTTAAGTGATACAGAGTTTCTGTTTGGGGTAATGGAAAGTTCTGGTAATGGATGGTGGTGATGGTAGCACAACATTGTGGATGTAACAATGCCACTGAATGATATATTTCAAAGTGGTTAAAAGGGGAAATTTTTTATTAAATAAATGTTACTAAAATTAAAACTAAAAACAAACAAACATAGGTCTACACAACTCAAACAATGAACCCTAATGTAAACTATGGGCTATAGTTTACAGTATAATTATAATAGTAATAATTAATAATTAATTATAATAATAGTGCTTCATCAATTGTAACAAAGGTACCACACTAATGCAATGTGGTAATAATAGGTAAAACTGTAGGGGTGACAGGGGATATTTGGGAACTCTATTTTCTGCATAATTTTTCTGTAAACCTACAGCTTCTCTAACAAAATTTTTTAAAATAAATTAAACAGACAGCGGTGTCTGTCTGGGAGTGGACTAGGTACTTACTTATACTTGTAATCCACAATCTGCACTTCAAATGTCGATACTGTTTTCAGTGCATTTACAAGCTGGGGGAGGAAAAGAGAAATATTTAGAATTTCTTTTCCTTCTTTCTTTCTGTTTTACTTTCCTTTATGAGTCCTACTATTCTTTTTCCACGTAAAGCATTTTCAGGTTTAAATATCCCTCAGGTCTACTGTTTTCACCCTTAATTGAATTCAACTCCAGGCTCTGCCCCTTGGACACATGACTTTACCTCCACCATATTCTGCCACAGTGGGTGGGCATGAGGCTGAATGGGGAAATTTCACAGAGGCAGAGTGCTCAGTACAGAAGCACAGCAAATTTTAGCTGTTATTATAACCAGTTGCTAGTTATTCGTACAACTTTCAACACATTTTTTGGGCACTTACTATGTTCCAGACATTATGTTAAGAGCTCGTCCCATTCGTTTTCTCATTTCATATAAACTGCTAGCACTTTGGAACCCTCCTCTGACAATGCTAAATTCTTGGCAGAAAAATACCTTCAATATTTCTACGCAGAAGAAAAAAAAGTATTCTTCTAGCAAACAGAAAGTAACCAAACACAGTTAGTCTATAACCAAAAGGACAGTGATGGCTCTCCAGGTCCCTCACAATCAGGCCAGCGTAACCCCACTCCATGGGTCACCGCTCTCAGTAATGCTTGCACGTGCATCACACCTGCAGGGTGGTAACAGCACCCAGTAACAACATCAACAGTCAGCAGCCACAACAGGCATCACTGAGTGTGCACTGCACTTAACCTGTGCCTGGCACGTCTAAGTACTTTACGTATCCTTAATCCTCATGAAAAGCATACCAAGCTGGGAGTATTATTATGCCCTCTTTATAAAGGAGACAAAGGAGGCTTAGAGAAGTTAAAGAACTTTCCCAGGGTCTCCCAGTTAGCATGTGGCAGAGGCAAAATCAAATCCAGTTTTCTTACCCCCAAATCTGTGTTCTTATCTACTGCACTCTACCGTTGCACTTAAAAAAAGCAACGGGCTGCAGGTGATAGTAGCACTACATTGTAAATGTAACAATAGCACTGAACTGTATATTTGAAAGTGGTTAAAATGGGAAATCTTAGGTTGCATATATGGTATCAGAATAAAAACTTTTTAAACCATAGAACACAGTGAACCCTAATGTAAACTGTGGACTATAGTTAATTGTTACTAGCATAAACATGATAACATTGTTTCATCAATTGTATCAAAGATGCCACACTAATGCATAATGTTAATCATAGGGAGAGGTGTATGTGTCTGCGTGTATGTCTACATGTGTGTGGTATGTGGGAACTCTGCACTTTCTGCATGATTTTTCTGTAAACAAACAACTTCTCTAAGAAAAGAAAAAGAGAGAAATAAAAAAGCAAAAGGCAGTGACCAAAATCCAACCCCGCCCCATTACACACACAGTCATAAAATGGAAGTTTCCCTCACCAGACAGCCCCTGGACCGCCATGAATCTCCTAGTCATATCTGCTGAGTTGATGGAGCGATGAAAGAAGATTAGAATTCTGTTTTCCAGGATAGAATCAATTAGATGGCATGAGCCTCATCTTTAAATGAGATGAGCCCACATAAAAGGAATCACGTGCCCCTGGGCGTCCCATGGCGAGGGAGCACTTTCTCATGGTTTCTAGTCAAACCAAAGAGGTGGTCATACCCCTTCCAACATGGAGGAGTCTATGGACCATCATTTCATTAGGGGATCTGGGCTTTATTATCTATTCACGAATCAAATTATGGTCAAAGGTATTTGCTTCCCTCCTGTTCCTCAGAAGAAAAGCAGCCAGTTGGGTGCCCTTTGGCATGGAGCTGGGACCTGAACTGCCAAGTCTCACCTTGGCACAGGACAATCTGCATGAATGGACCTGAAAACGTTGATGCCTGCACTGCCAGTAAGCCTTTCTACTGGGCTCCTTTCCAGTGGCTTGGTGCTGTTCCTTAGCCTGCCCCTTGCTGATGGACTGGGAACAAAGGCAGATTCAGCCTCTTCTAAGATCTACTTGCTTATATAAGCAAGAGAGCAATCTGGTTAAGAAAGCAGGCTCAAGGTAGCAGACTCCCTTGGCTCAAACCCTCATTCTTCAACTCCCTGGCAGGTGATCTTGCACGTTTGTTAACCTCTAAGCCTCAGTGTCCTTGACTAGAGCACAGGATCATGACAAAATAGCTACCTCGGGGGCTTAGTGAGAGGGTTGAGAGACCTGACACACTGGGAGCACATAGTAACATGCTTGGCACGCAGTGAGCACGCAATGTGATACCTATACGGATACAGACAAGTGATCTGTCTGCTATTGAGGCTTCCTGTCTATCTATACTAACATTGAATTGGTTGATGCGTTTTCCCCTCAGGACTTAAAAAAATCTCATTTCTTCCATCCATATAGCTTACAATCAATGCCCTCATTTTGCCATATGTTCTTGTGCTTCATAATCCATATGGGTCTTGAGAAACTAATCACAAAATCTTGGTCAGCCTGTTAGACATCCAGATTAACTGGTGTAAAACACTTTACCTCCCACCCCCAAGTTTTCCCAGCTCAATTCTACTTAACTGTTCAAGTTCAAGGCCCAGGAGTTACACTTGATGCTCGAGGCCTTTCCTGGCCCTACCTAATGCAATTCCAACAGTGCTGTAGGTTCTGTCTCTAAAGATGGATCCTGAATCCATCTGCTTTGTCCATCTCCACTGTCATCACCTTAGTCCAACCCCTCTCACCTGGGCCACCGCAAATTAATATAATGTCAGTTCATGTCTCAGTTGCGCATTAGTTTTCTACTTGCTGCTGTAACAAATTACCATGAATTAGCAGCTTAAAACAACACACTTCATTATCTTATAGTTCTGTAGAAGAGAAGCCCAACGTGGGTCTCAGTGGACTAAAATCAAGGTGTCGGCAGAGCTGGGTTCCTTTCTGGAAGCTCTTGGGAAGAATGCATTTCCTTGCCATTTCCAGCTTCTCGAGGGCAACTGCATGCCTTGACTCAGGGCCCCTTCAAAGCCAGCAAGGTTGCATCTCTCGGACCCTGCCCCAGTCACCACTGTCTCCTTCTCTGCCTCTTCTGCTTCCCTCTTCCACGTTTCAGGAAGTGCTTAACTAAGACATGATCAGTGAGAAGAATCCAGCCGAGAAAAGAGTCCCCCCAGAGGAGGCAAAGGTTCTCTGGTGGGCTGAGCAGAAGACCCACTTGTGATTCCATTGGGCCCAGCCAGATGACCCAGGAGAAGCTCCCTATCTTGAGGTCACCTGATTAACAACCTAACTCCATCTGCCACCTTAAGTCCCCTTTGCTGTGCAACCTAACTTATTTACATATTCCAGGGATTAAGACAAAGACCTTTTTGAGGGGCCACCATTCTGCATCCCATACCCTGCCTGAAACTCTTACCAGAATAAAATCCCATCTCCTCACCAGGGCAGATGAGGCTGATACGGTATCTGCTCTCCCCACACATGCCTGGCCTCTCTGATCAATTCTAATATCACCACACCTCTCTCACTATGCTACACTGGTTTCTCTCTGTTTTTGGAACACCCAAAGCTCAGTTCTCCAGAGGACCTTTGCTCACCTGGAAGGCTCTTTTCTGGGCTGGATTCTTCTCACTGATCAGTTCTCAGTTAAAGCACTGAGCTGTCTCTCTATCCTCATCAAACTCTATCAAAATACACTCTTTTTTCCTTCATAGCACATCTCACTACCTGAAGTCACCTAACTTGGCAACTTGTTTTATTTCTTGTCTACCTCTACCTTCAGAGTGTAAACTCCAGGAGGGCAGGGACCTGACCGTCTTGTCTACTGTGCCTCCAGGGTCTAGAACATGGATTGGCACCTAGCAGCTGCTCAACACATTTATATGTAATAAATCTGACTATGGTGAGGCTACCTTCAGGCCATGATGTGAAAGGCAGGGAGCTTGCATGGTGATCTCATGGGGGTTAAATGTAGATTACAAGCTGATATTGTGGAAATGAGTTGGAAAGCCTAAGATGTGAATGACTCCTTTTTTCTTTGTTTTCAAAGAAGAGCTTTGGTTTCTTTATTCATGTGGTATGGTTGTGTTAAAAGAAGTATCTTTTTTCTGTGCTGTCTTCAAGAACAGATTGTGCTAGAGGCATATGGGATATGGAGTGGTTCTCAGCTCATTTCTGCAGTGTGGCTCCTCCCTTAGTTGGAATGGAAATTAGAGGTAGAGGAACTGGAGCTGCAGATCCTCTTGGTAAGATGTGATATTGTGCATTTGGTGAACCTTCACATCTGAAATTAAACTGTTAATATAAATAACTTTGGAATTTTTGCTTTTCTTCTTCTTTATTATTACAGAAGTTGTGGGTTTATAGAACCATCATGCATAAAGTACAGGATTCCCATATACCACCCTATTATTGACACCTTGCATTGGTGTGATATGTTTGTTACCATTGATGAAAGCATATTTTTATCATTGTAGATTAACTGTAGTGCATGGTCTAACTTAGGGTTCACTATTTGTGTAGAACAGTCCTATGGATTTTTTAAAATTATTATTCCAGTACCATATATAAAACCTAAAAGTTCCCCCTTTTAACCACATTCAAATATCCTAGTGAATTCTAAGGTAGGCAACCATGTAAGGGAACATAGACTCTTCTGACTAAATCTGTTGTTTGATGCCATAGTGTTGCCATCCTCTATCAAAAGCTACTCTCACTCGTGAATCGTAACAAATGTACCACACTAATGCAAGGTGTTAATATTAGGGTGTTATATGGAAACTCTGTATTTTATGCATGATTTTCCTGTAACCCTACAATTTCTCTATTGAAAAAATAAAACATAGTTTAAAAGATACTCTCCCATTTTTGTTGCTAGTTTGTGTGGAGGAGGAACGTTTGCCAGTCTATGGTGGTGAAAGCAGGACTCAAATAGTTTTGTCTCTGTTTCCACTCTGAGTTGGGGGCAAATGAACGTTTACAATAAGGCAAATCTGGTTTGGGCAAGGCGTGATTTGGTGACTTGTACTAGAAATTCAAATCCAAAAAATAAATTTAGCATAGTCCATCAAACTTTTGTAAAGGCTAATAATTTCAAATCAAAGCATTTAATGTAATATGAAAAAATAAAACACATTAGTCACAGGAAGGTCAAATCAGTATGATAATATTGAAAATGCATACCAAAAACTAACCTCATTTTGGTTCAGTATTTTCCGGTATTCTGTGCTCCGTGCAAGAATGGTGACTCGAATTTTTCCATCCTATAACCAAAAGGAAAAGGCAAAATCATGCTGGGTATAGCTGAACATGTGAATAAACATTTGAACACAAAGAGATGAAAGTCAATAAGGACATGTTTATATAACATCTTTTTTTAGTCTGATTCTTTCAGTCCTCTTAGGAAATAAAAATTTGTCCACTACAGCCACAGAAGACAAAATCTCTTTATTACATTGCTTCTGTTTTTTGGTCACTTGGGTGGACTTCTTTGGCAGGGGTAATATGGATTAGGGGATATTTGAGGGAGGATGGGGTTCACAGAGGGCAAAGGGGGGGAAAGGGAAAAGGAAAAAATAGAAAATTCTTCCAACATCCCTTATCTTATCTTTCATAGGTTGTTGGAAAATGATTTCAGATCACTCCAGGTCAGAAAACATTAACATAGAAAATTCTGTGTATTTCTTTTTCTGAAAAGGTGTTGATTTTCATTGCGGGTGAAAAATCAAGCCCACCTCAGAACCCCTAATGGACTCATTACCTTGGGTTCCTCTTGTGTGATGTTTAGTCTGTGTAACACATGCTGAGAAAATGCTCTAAATAAGCCAGTATTTTGACAGCCAGTTATCTGAAATAAAAGCAACGGCTCATATTACAATGATTACTTTCACATTGCTATTTAGATGTTTCTGAATTATGTATATGTTTTATCTTAAAATCTATCAAAAATAAATTCTATAAATATAAATGTAAAACAACAGACAACATCCTTACCAGAGGGGTATTATAGAACAGGCCGTACCTCATTCGGGGGAGTAATGAAAAAACAGCTTCTTTAAAACATACCTAAGAATGAAGATATTTTACAAGATAAGAGAATAGAATTTTCACCCTCCACACCAAAACAGTGCTTGTAATTACAGAAAATAAATTTCAATTAATCCCTCTTTTGCATTAAAATAATTTAAATAGCCAACTATTTCATTCAAGGGGAATAAAATCAATATTTTGGGAAGAGCTATAGAAAAAAGTTGTTAAAAACTAAAGGGTTAATGACAATGAGGATTCTTATAAAAAAAATAAATTATGAAGCCAGCAATCAATGGTAATAGCTAATACATATTCATATTATTAAATATTTATTTTATGAGTGTGCCATCTGCACATGACAGTTATTTACGAATATTGCAGTAAAGTTTACAGTACCCTTTTGGAATCGTAAGTTTTCAGATGTATAACATCATAATCAGTAAATGCTTTCCACGTGTCAGAGAACAGGTCACCGTATCCATAGGAGCTCTGAAGGAAATAAAACAAGTTAGAGAAATAAAAATGTACAATATGGCTTTTCAACCATGTAACAAAATGCCTGAATTAGCTTGCCAGTGTTAAGAATCAATGAACCCACACAAGCTAATAAAACCCATTCCGAAAAATGTTTCTTCCTCTTGGGCATCATCTTGGGCCTGAGCAAATGCCTAATCTGATGAAATATCATCAAAAATAATCATCACAATTATAATTGCATCTGTTAAAAGTGTTTTGTTTCTCCACCTCTAGCCCATTTCATTCTCACTCTTTTAAAACTGTAGTTTTTGTTGTTTTTCCTGTGAATTTGCTATCCAATCACTGATATATACAACACACACACACATACACCAACATCTGTACATACAACGTGCACATACACCACCATTTGTATGCACTTTGATAAGCTCAGGGAGTAAAAACCATGAGGGTAAATGAAATATACTTTTGGAAAGGAATTTCAGAGCAAGAAAAGAGCAGAAAGGGTTTATTGTTCTTTTTGCTCATAGAAACGTCTCCAAGAAATTAAATTGTGGCAGCAAAACTGGAAACACAAGAAGAAAACATAAATACATGTAAAGAAGGAAACTAAAAGAAAGCACTAACATGCCAAAAATTATAGAATCAATTCTCATCAGATTTCAAATTAAACTAAAGGTCTATGGAGGAGTGATAATGAAAACCTTTCTACATAGCTCCATGACAAGCCCCATGTCTGTGAAAAAACCACTTCTCCTTCTGCATGAGAATTTGACCTTCAATTAACTGTCTGGCTCTGGTCCAAGGAGATAAAACAGCATGTGTCAACTTGTTTCTAGGCAACAATGCTTATGATGTTTTAAAAAGATGCTTAATAGGTAACTTGCATCTGGACCGGAAATGACATGCTTGGGCTTCCCTGAGAGCCATGCCTCTTGAAAGCGGGAGCGTCTCTGGTGGGGGTGCTGGAAGCTCTGCCAATGCTGTTGTCCCAGGTAATATTAGACCTTGCGGGAATGAGATTCTTAAGCCAGGGCAGCTCCTGTACCTGCCCCAGGGGGATCCCATCCTGCATCTGAGCTGTGCCGCGAGGGCTGCTGGAAGGACTCCCCTTGGAAGAAATGCCTGCTGCTGCCCTGCTGGCCAGCTGCGGTCCCTAGCAATTATCACTGTGAACATATTCATGCCAAGGGGACCTCTAAGCATCTTGTGTGTTGGAATGTTTACTTGAACCTCAGATGACCCATTGGTGGGTGTTCTAATTTCCCAGTATAGGCAACCTCTGTAGTGTTCGCTATACACCACTTGTCCCCCTGATCACGGTCATGGTTAACATTTATAGTGCACTTACTGGGTACGGGCACTGTGACTCTTCCTGGCTAATCCTCAAAATGACACTGAGGTAGATATTATGTTTATCCCGCTTCACAGATGAGGAGACTGGGGCACACCTTAGGGTTACCTTGGTGGGTGGAGGGGCAACATATGGAAAGAAGCAGAGAAAAGGCAAGCAAAGAAAAGAGGGAGAAAGACTGCACTAAGAAAAAATGGTGTGTGTAATTCAACATACGCATTTATGTAAATAGCTATGATTTAATGATTCACCCCGCAGAGCGAGCTGAAACACACAGCACGACTTGGCATGAAGCAAGTGGCAACAGGGAAGCTGCTGTTAAGCAAAGTCATTATAAGAGGCCAAACTCTAAATAGAGACAAGCTCTTAAAACAGTCACAGAAGTTAAGGAATGTCAGTCTTAAAGGAACAGTGAGCACAAGTCTTTGGTCTTTGGAGTCCCACTTGTCCAAAGGAAGAAAGCAATCTTCCACTACCTCATTCTAAAATTCAAAGAACAAAGGCATATGTATCTCTGCGTATATGTCTATGTATGTGTACAGGTGCGTGTAAATGCATGTATACAGACACAGTCACACCCATTTACATATGTATGGAAGTATGTGTGTGAACATATATTTAAATGTGTGTATCTGAGAAAAGTCTGTTTCACCACCTTAGACTCACACGTGTAGAGAGGGAGGCAAAGGCAGTGCGGAAGCAGAGGTGAGCTCTTACTTACAGTGTCCCACATCACGATGTACACGTCTGTACAGAATGAATTATTAACATGCTGAGTAATATAAAGATTGATAAAATCACAGAAGTGATGATACATGTTAACACCTAGTTTTGGAAAAAAAGAAATATTTGTTAATTAAATCCGAAGAACAAATGATTAAACAATTTTTATTTGATGCCTTCTATTTATATAGTTTGATGGCTTTTTAGTTGAAATAAATAAGAGGGGAAAACATGAAGTGACCTATGCACAGGTAGTCCTCAACTTACAGACTGGTTTGGCTCAAAATGCATTTTAAAATTGGTTATTTAGAAATCAGGAATGCATTTTTCCATATAAACCAAGGAAAAAATGGCCACTAAGTTCCCAGAAAAGACAGCATAATTCTATTTAACTCAAAATGGGATAGAACTACAGGGTCATAGGAGCTAATCATTCTTTTTACCATCATGTACTTTTTAAAATTAATAAATATTACTTTTTAAATAATTAAATAATTTTTAAATAATTACCTTTTAAAATCAATAACTCTGGTCATTGTAGAAATAGTGTTTAAAATAAAAGACAATGACAGCAACTATTAACATTTTGGCATTGTCATTGCTATCTCTTTCTTTCCTATTTAATCACTATTTGTAACATTGCTTCTTGGAAAATGTTATCCAACTCCCATTTAAAAGAGCTTAGTGTCTCAACTTCTAACTGAATGAGCATGAACTCTGGAGTCAGAAGGAAGGGGTTGAATTCCAGCTCAGCCATTCATGACAACATTCTCAGACAAGTCCTCAAAGTCCCTAAGCTTAAGCTTCTCTACTAGAAAGAGAAAGCAGTTAAATCTAAGTGCCAGCTTTGCTTTGAGAATTCCAAAGATAATATGTCTAAAGTACCCTGACACATAGTAGGTCCTTAATGAAGACTAGCTAGATGCTCAAAAGTCAGATAGAGTAGAGGGGACTTTGTAAGTCAAGTGTTCAGAGGCTGTCTTTAAAAAGAAACAGAAAGTGCACTTTCCCAGTTTAGGTTTGCAGCCACCCTTCATCCAACCTGGAAATGTACAAATCTAAATGTGATGAAATTCTGAGAACTGACATTTAAAACGTGCTTTTAAAGGGAGGGAAAATGTTGATACAGAGAAAAACAGTGACTCTCAAAAGCAGAAATTGTGAAACATTCTGCAGTGAATAATAATAAAGTAAAAAATACCGAGTTCTCTTTAAAGTGGTATCTTAAATGACTGTTTGGAGGGCCTTCTTTTTGCACCCAGAGAAATCTTGGCTAGGCGTATAATTCCAAATACATAAGAAAAAGAAAGTTCTACGACAACCCATCCTCCTTTGCCAATTAGCCACACAGCATCATTCAGCGAGCCCATAACATTTATTGAGGAATGCAATACGTACGAAACAGCACTGAGTGCTACAGGGACTTATAAACAACAAAGGCGAAAACAGCCTCTGCCCTCAGGAAATGTGCACCCTAGTGAGTCTTGTTCTTAGCATGCTCATTCTCCCAAGCTAAAAGTTCATATGAAAAGGAAAACTAGGGAAGCGGTAGTGAGTGCCTGCTTCCCATGTACGAGGTCCCGGGTTCAATCTCTGGCACCTTCTAAAAAAAGAAAGAAAGAAAAGGA
This sequence comes from Cabassous unicinctus, assembly GCA_029593785.1. Taxonomy (NCBI): domain Eukaryota; kingdom Metazoa; phylum Chordata; class Mammalia; order Cingulata; family Chlamyphoridae; genus Cabassous; species Cabassous unicinctus. The sequence goes on from JAQZBX010035592.1 coordinate 12,985, forward strand.
AAACTGGACAACAGGATACATTAGAAGGAAAAAGTAGAGTTATGAATCTAGGAAAGAAATGGCACATGTCCACACCAGCCTTTTATTCCTGCTTTACATATTTTATTATGGAAGTATCTACATAAATTTAACAGCTCATGCACATTCAACTCTTTTACAGGCAGATCAGTGTTTTCTTTATCCCTTTTTAATTTGTCCAAAATGAGTCAAGACCTCTAACATAGAATTTTTACTTGCTTTTATTTCAAAAAACCTAAACTTGTCTGATTTCTGAATCTAATACTTTGTAATATAAGAATTATGACTTCGGAAGGCAGGGCACATTAGAAATATGATCAATAAATTACAGCAATTCTGAAATATTCGTGACAGGAGGCTCACTATATTTCACTCTAAGCCCAGTCTCCCTTGAATTTTGATATGGTGTAGCATAGTAATCTCCATATTGAGAGAAATAATGTAGTGTTTTTCCTTCCCAGACAACTAGTTCACAAAGTTAAAACTACACTTGCAAGTTGAGAGTTAAAAGCCATAGGTATAAATGAGGAAATAATATATTTTTTTGCTTTCATTTTTTTCTCTCAGAATATATTACAGTGCTAATTTCTAGGAGAATTTTAAGTTCACTTTAATCATGAAAACTAAAGGAGAAAGTTTGCCAGAAGAGGCCATGGACACATCTTTCCCATCCATAGTATACACAAGGCTTTTAATTTTTAAAAAACTTTCTAATGAAGCACAATCTAAAGTGATTAGAGAAAGCAGATGGGGTAAATTTCATTACAAAAGGTGAACATATGCCTTCTTCTCTCATCTTCTGAGTTTGACTAAGCCATTTGACATAACTGTGAAAGGTTCTTCTAAGATACCCAAGGCCTAAAATAATGGGGAATTCAAACTAGTTAATCTACTTCTTCAGAGAAGAAAGCACAAAGCAAAACCACTGTTTAATATCACACTGCTTCCCAAAAAAGTCATAGGAAATCACTGCATACATATATTAAAACAGGAATAAAGCCTCATTAACCTATAAATAAATAACAGACAAATTAACTTCTCACCTGCATCTAATTTCATGAAATACGTCGGCTTTTCAATAACAACATCACATTTAGCATCTTCTATAGGTCTGAAGTCGAGCTGAGTATAGCTCTGTAGCTCAGCAAACCTAGAATTATGAATATGGACATGCTTTTAAAGTGATTCTTCCAAACTTCCTATTGCAACACTGCAATTTAGGATCTGTTCATTGGGTGGATTTTATTTCTAGAATGCCAGGTACTCCTATGGAGACATCTGTAAATTCTCAAACTTACTGAAATTTATATAACTTCATATCAATCTTAATATTGAGACAAGGAACACAAAATGATTTAATGTGCTAGATAGTTAAACTGGGAATTTTTCAGATAAAGAAGAAATTTATATAATGGATTAGGTAAATAATCTACCAGTAAAATAGGAAGATTCAGAAAGGTTTGACCCAGGGAATCTCTATGGTAGACTTCTTGGATTCTCAAAAAGATAGCAGCCCGGGAATTATTGAGTGCCTCAAAAAGACAGCAGGCAGCTAAGCTTCCAGGAGAAAGGAAGATCTGTTTCTGAGAGCATCTTTGGAAGCCACACAGCACAATTTCCTCCATATAAAAGAAGAGAATCACAAGCATGTGACAAGAGATATTTAGAGTTAGAATAAACATTTTCTGTTATTCTTCATCTTTGAGCTCAGATCTGATTAAAACAAAAATTAAATAGATCCTTTTAAAACACAATACTGAAATATCTTTGTAGTTTTTAAAAATATGACTGCAAATTCTTTGACACTTTTCCCTTCAAGAGGTGGCACTTAATTCCCATGTGGGCTGGTCTTAAGTGACTCACTTCTGATGAACAGAATACAGCAGAAGTGGTGGCACGTCACTTCTGAGATAGACGGTAAGAAGGCTGTGGCTTCCATCTTGGGTTATGCTTTCCGCCTTAGACCAGCTGCTCTGGGGGATGCCACCTGCCTGGCTGTGAGTAGTACTAGGGAGAGGACCCTCAGGACAAAGAACTGAAACCTGTCCAATAGCCAGAGAGGAACTGACAGAGGCTTACGACCTGAGTGAGCTTAAAAACAGATTATCCAGCCCAGCTGAGCCTAGAGATGGCTGCAGACTTGGCCAACTGCTCGATGCTGCCACCTGGAGACCCTGAGCCAGCACTACTCAGCTAAATTGCTCCCAAATCCTAACCATCAGAAACTGCCTGAGATAAATGTTTGTGGTTTCAAGCTGCTAAATTTTGAAGGAATTTGTTGCACAGCAATAGATAACTAACATAAACATACTCTAAGGAATTACCATGTAGAATTAGACATCAAAATGTACGAGGAATCGAAATGTCCACTAGGATACAGGAACTACCTACTGCAAAAGTTTGTTGTCAAGTGAGATAATGCACTGCAGACAGTAAAATGCCATAAAAATGTAAGGTGGATTATTATCCTGAATGTTTTGCTTGGCATGAATATTGGACCTTGAAATTTAACATTATATAACAGTACCCTATATCTATAAAGAGGTAGCACAAGAGGGAATGGCGGAACAATTCTGTATTCTGATTGCACCTAGACGCGTGATGAAAATTTCATAGAACTATACATAGAAAAAAAGACTGTCTAAAAGTAATTAAAAAACAACAACAACAAAAAGACTGTCTAAAAACACTGGTGAAATACAAATGACTTCAGTTAATAATACCATACCAATGTCAATTTCTTGGTTTTGATAATTGTATTATGGTTATAAAAAATGTTATCATCAAGGGAAGCTGGGATGAGTGTAACAACAGGAACTCTCAGTACATTTTTTTTTTTTTAGGTTCCCGGGGCCAGGGATTGAACCGGGACGTCATATGTGGGAAGCAGGCACTCAACTGCTTGAGCCACATCTACTCCCGTCTATATTATTTTTCAAGTTTCTACTTGATTCTAAAATTATTTTAAAATAAAAAGCTAAAAAAATATGTACCCTAATTCCTTTATTTCTGGAAATAGTAAATTCCTTTATAGACCATAGAGCTAGTTTAATATTGAAAATCTTTTAAATCAAAATATGATTCCTACTTGATAACTGCACTTAAGGTGATTACACAAGTGAATATCCTGTTCTTAGGAAATGTACTTGGACATATTGTGTGTTTACGGAGTATGATGTGTCCATCCTACTCTCAAATGTTCAGAAAATGATGAAAGATATAGATAGATGGATAGACAGACAGATGATAGTTTGGTACATAGACACAGACGATATATAGATAGAAGGATATGGCAAAGATGGCAAAATGTTAACACTGGTGAATCCAGGTATCTGGGGTGGGGTGGGGGGATATGTTGGAGTTCTCTGTATAGTGTTTATATTATTTTTCACAACTATCCTGAAAATCTGAAATTATTTCAAAATAAAAAGCTATTAAAAATCAGAACAAAAAATGTATCCCCAAAGTTTAAAAAAAAATGATTAATGGTATTAAAAATTACAGTAATTGTTTACCTTTGGAGAGGAGGGTAAAGTATTGACTGGGAGGACACATGGTGATCTATTTTTTGACCTGCTTAATAGTTATATGAGGAGTTCACATTTCCTAATCCAAATCATATACTTTTCTGTATATTTGTTATATACTTTAATAAATGTATATATATTTTTGTGTTCCCTGAGTACATGCTGCAGTTATAAGGAGTCTGAAGTGATTTTTCCTTTCATGAGTAAATAGTAAGCACTATTATCATACTTACTAATATTTTATAAACATATATTTAATTCAGATACAAGGGAGGGATTCACTCTGTAACCTTCATTCCCAGAAGCTCATGCCAAATTATCTACAAAAGAAGTAACAGTTTCCATTTGAGAGTCTCCACAAAACCCTGAGAACACCAAAAATAAAGGTAAATACTTTAGAAACATATATTTTTTAAAAATCTTACCAAGACTGCAGAGGGCTTTTGCGCTGACCTTCAGACATCAATGTACGAATGTCAAGTTTACAGTGTCCTCCAATTTCGCCACTCTGGAAAAAGTCTTCTTTAAATCTGATGTATAACAAGAAATTAAGTTGAGCTTAGAAAATTTTTTCATGACTCAAGCACATGGGTTGTAACTAAGGAGGTGTACCAATTTCCAAAACCAATTTTTCATTAGGATTTAACTCTGTATAATAAAAATATCAAATATCTACAGAAGTAGCAGAACAGAATAAGGAACCTGAAGTACCAATGACTCACTTCACAACGATCAACTTGTGTCCCATCTAGCTCATCCAGCCCCACTGCCATATTATTTTTAAGCAAATCCAAGACATATTCCTAGATTTGAAAATATTTCAGAATTTCTATTAAGTTTTTACCTTAATCATTTAAGTACCTGTCGTGATTTCTCTTGATGTTTCTTAAATCCAGGTAGAGGTTGGTTGCTCTGCAATACTGAAGATAACGGGAACATACCAGACCTGAGTCACCCTGAAATAAGGTTGAGAGAAGAGAAGAGGAAGAGGAAGAAGAGGAAGAGAAAGAAGAGGAGAAAAGAGCTCTGAGTATTAATATTGTGAAGCCTCACCCAAACTTGCTAGATATGTTGACAGCATGTGTACCCGCAGGTTCAAACAACACAATACATGAGGAAAGCTCCCCGGTGACTGCATTTGTTGAAGGACTCTTCTCTGCCCCAGCAAACCTTGGCCAAGCATACTTTTGACAGTTTGCACAAGCAAAGAACTCCCAAATGGCAAGAGCTGTATATGTAGTTCATTCCATTGAGTCCCCTTAAACAAAACAAAACAAAAAACATGCACTCACAACCATTACTACCTCCCCCACCCATGCTCCCAGCTGTGTGAGAAAGCACTTTTCAAAGAGAATCCAAAGGAAACAAGGGAGAAGTACAAGAAAGAGACATCAAGAAGGGCAGGTGCCAATCTTAATAAGAGGTACTCTCTGTAAACCATAAAACCTCAAGAGCAACAGGATGGCCATGTTTTCTAAACAATTGAATAAAGGAGTTAAAGTCCTCTTTCAGCAAATCTAGTTTGTGTCGAAAGGAGAGACCTTCGAAAACCTTTCTCTACTCTGGATTTTATTTATAGATTTAAATGTCATTTTGTTGGTTTTTTTCCAAAACTTCCCACTGAATATGAGGCCTTAGTCTTGAGCCACATGCAGTATATGAGGGATTATACATTGATAGCATAAAACAGCAAGATAAATCTTGTGCAGGATTTATCATTCCACAAACAACCACACTGGAAGATGTGTGCAAGACGGGGTTGTGGCTCTTCCCTTGCCCTCTTGACGGGAACAGCGAGACGCCAGCCAAAGAATGCCACCTATGACAATGCCTCTGTAAAGGCGCACTGCAGCAAAGCAGGTTAATGCTGTGCCTCCCATCTTTGGGGCTCATTCATCTTGCTATTATTGCTAAAAGTTCCGTTATGTAACTCTCTCCAAAAGCACTGTAGGGCATGTATTCAGTTTTTAATGCAAATGAATTTTTAAAATCTTTTTTTTTTAATTTTAGTTTTCCAGATTGCCTGGAGATACAGAGACCACTGAGATGTCAAGGACTTGGAGTTCAGGATCACTGGCTGGAAGATAACAGATCTTAATCATAAGTGCTAACAACTCCATGACCCTTTAAAAAATTAAACTGAGCCCTTTGCTGTGAGCTTAGCAGTACGCTGAGCATTTTTATATAGAGAATCTCATTTCATCCTTACCACAAGCTAGGAAAGTGGCAAGCTTTAAAGAGAAGGAAACTGAAACATAGAAAGTTTGGGTAACTTGTCCAAGGTCATGCAGCAGTTCAATGGAGAGCTGGGATTTGAACCCTGCAGCCTAGGGCTGCTCTTCAACTTACTACTCCAAAATGCCTCTACAACTTGCTTGTCTTATCCACTGAGGTGCAATGTATTAAGGTTGAAAGTAAAATAAAAAAGATCTGCATTTTAATTCAAGATGTGTAATTCTACAGAGTAGCTGTGTGGTCTTAAAAAGGGGCTTTACTTCCCTGAGGACCATGTTTTCCTTTCTGGTAAAGTGGCATCAGTGGTATCTGCCCTGCCCATCCATATGCTTATGAGATTCTATACTAGCTAATGTACAGAAAAGATTTTTGCAAACTATAAAATGCTAACATAGATGATAGGAGCTGGGGGTGGGGAGGGGGTGTATCATCTGTCCCAAATTATCTGACAGGGAATTTATCAAGATGCAATTTACTAATTTATCTTCTTTGCAAATGTGGGGGAAGGGGTTACCTAAACCTAAAAATACATTAACTTGCCAAAATATTCCTATCTGATACATATGTGAAAATGAGGACACAGCTTCCAAATGAACCAGAACTTATGTTTGGAAGTTAAATAATATTCTAAGCCAATAAATAAATGAAAGTGAGGGATTCCTTACATAGTACCATTCTATCTTGTTTTAACATTACAATCTAAAGCAAGCTCTTTTATTAGGGATCAAAACACCCACCGTTTCCTGAGGCTGACAGAGTACATGCATCTCCTCCAGCCGCTCTCTGGCATATCCAAAGTCAGCTTGTTTCCAGAATATGTCCTGAGCTGATTCAAGAGTGTCTGTCCTAATAAAAAAAAAAAGAAAAAAAAGATTTATTTTTCCTTTTTCTGGGCCTTGAGTTTTCTTTCTAAAGGTTTGTTACATTGCTTAAAATCTGACATTACTTTTGATTTTTTAAAAGTATACTATCATAATTTTTCCAAAACTATCCCTAGCTACATAAAATATGTTATTCTAAAATTTATTCCTTTATAATAAAAATACACAACAGAAATGTATGAAATTATGATCATCTGGAACTGATGACGATGAACTACTAATGTACTTTCTTAACCCCATTTACCTAACATGTATTGAAAGTACTTATTATACTTAACCCTGCAGAATCAAGAGGAAATGATCAACTTAACTTCTTTACTATACAGGTTGGGGAAATATATTTTCTGTGATCCATACTGTAGAGGAAATGACTGATACCCCAGTAGGAGATAGTCAAGTTGAACTCATTGTATAAACAAAGTAATATCTAAAGGAATTACTATCTAAAATCAAAAGAGTCTATCTGGGAATTAGAGCAGAGAAAGAAGGCAACTTGAAGAGGGAGGAAAGTATTCTCCGTGGAAACTTACCACCCCATGTCCACATAGTTGCAAACAGGATAATCAAACCTGAACTCCGGTTTGCAGGATTTCTCATAACCCCAGCAGTACTTTAGATTTTCTAAGTGTTTCTAGAACATAAAACATGTACATTTAGACTAGTCTCCCTTCTGACATTTTGAGACAACTCAGATTTTTACTGTGAAGAAAACAAACCTTTAATAGAACTCTCACTTTTACATTTTACAATACATACTCATGTAACAAACTACAGTAAATTCTAAGAACAGGCATGTTAAAGTTCTCAACAACAATTATCCTTAATTACCCTCCTCACCATAGCTGTCCCCCAACCAAAAGTCTAGGCTTTTCCTGGGTACTATCTTCAGCAGCAGACTACCAAAGATCACCGGAATTAGAATTTCTTGAAGTAGCTTAGTGAAACTGCCTTTCTCTGTGAGCAAACCAGTTCCAAACTCAGTCCCTGAAGAGTCATATCAATTGGAATTTTGATTCCCAAAAGAATCACAGCTAAACTGAATGGCTCAGCAACTCTACTCATCAATAGCAGAGGCTCCAGAAGACATGACAACTTGTTCTGCAGCCTTCGAGGGGCACAACAGCTGCTACTGGCCAGGCAGTTTAACAGGCTCTTCTGCAAGGCCCCGTCAGCAAAGCCGGTCAGTTCCCAGGTTTCCTTTTCCATGCGTTTCCCATGCCAGCACCATGGGAAAGGAAGTGTCTTACAATGCCCAGCTTTGATCTCTAAGGCAGTGTGAGACGTCTTAATGGGCTCCAAGTTGAGGCCTTTCCAAGTGCTCTAAATCAGAAGGAAGGCAGCAGGCAGTAACAGTCTTAATTATGTGGAGACAGAGGCAGAGGTTTTATTACTGAAATCAAGTACCGAGAAAACCTCTGAAGCACAGTTGAAGAAGTACAGTGTGGAATTCTTTCATTTTAACTATGGACTTTTTCTGCATAAAATTTACTTTTTGCTTTACTTACAGAGTATAGAAATAACATTGCCTATTTATTTTAGGAGGGCTGATTTAGATTTAAATTTTCATTCCTGTGAATGGGACATAATTTTAGGCAAAGTTTAGTCACTTAGAAGCATTAGATAGAATCCAAACAATGGCTGAACTTGAATTCTACCTTCAAGTTCAGGTTATAAACAGAATGAGTAAGCCAGCCTAAATTGCATCTTTCTACAACTAAATAAGAGGAGAAGAAACAATACCGACCTTATAAGGGCAACCTGAGTCTTTCTTGCAGATTGTGGCAACATGCCTATTGTTGTGCAAAAAGAAGGGAATGTGCTCCTCAGGCAAGCGGATGCTGGCATAGTCATACAGAGGTTCTCCTGGAAGTCTGTCTGTCTCGGGAGGAGCCTCATCTTGGCCACTCAGTGGAACTTCATGAAGTAATACTCCAAAGACAAGCAGCATTAACATAGCAACCTCCAAACCTAGACAACAAATTGAGAAAATCTTTGCTAAGAAATTTCCTTTAAAAGTCAAAGAAAACAGTCACGTGTTAGGCATAATTACAACAAACTTTGGGACATCATTGAGTTTTGGTCCTTTATTCAACAAATATTTACTGAACACCTATTATGTACCAGGCATTGTGTTAGGAGCGTGGTACAGAGAGGTGAACAAAACAAGAAAGATCCTTGCTCTCATGGAGCTTATAGCATAGTGCAAGAAATATAAAATAAATGATCAAATAAATAACAACTTATTGTGAGTTTGATTTGGCCCAGCAAGGTCTGCTGTTCGCTGGAGCATCCTGGAAAGCCCAGCATTCAAAATCAGTCTTCAGTTATTGTGGGCACTGAAGACGGGGCCCTTTGGAACGAGACTGCTGCATCATTCATCAAGACTCAAGTTTCAAGGCCAAGGGATCATAACTGAACAGTGGAAAGGTCAAGAAGAAATCTATTTCCCTCTGGAGTGGTGCATTTAGTGGTTTTAATTTGAGGTGACTCTAAAGAATATGTTGTTATCTGTTGTAAAGTTAATCTGAATTAACATTTTCAGTTTGGACTTTTGTCCAACAGTGAGTTGATAGCAATTTTTCAAAATTTAAAACTATGTATTAATAGTGACAATAACTCTGCTGATAAAAATACTTGCCTCTTTAATCCTCAGAACCAGCCAAAGCTGTTGTGATGTTTCGAGTATCAAAACCTGTCAAAAATGGAACGTATTACCTTTTTTAAAATAGCTAAAATAGACTTTATCATCCAGGCAATATTTTGAACGAAAGGAAATATTAACACAGAAAATAATTTAATGCCATAACCCTTAGCGGAGGGCCTAGCATTCTGTTGGTGCTCGTGGTGCAACTTTTCCTTATTGAATAGCACCCTGCCAAAAGCAAAGTTGCAGGTACCAGACAACACAGTAATCTAACAGACCAGATTCTAACATTGAGCAGGAAGGAGGCAGCCACATTACACAGGCAATAAATGGTGCTTAAAAGAAATACCATTCCTGGGGGCAAACAAGTCCCCTGGTTCTCTCTGGAGTGATCAGTGAATCCCAGAGCTAGAGCGGCTAGCCTAAGGTTCAACAAGCAAGATGTCCAATCCTTTTACCCTTCCCTCCCGGTAATAAAGTCTTTGCTACGACCAATTCCTGACCTTTGGTTATCCAAATCCATTGTCTTTGACTGAGCTCTGGCCATAACGAAACTCACCGACCCACAGAGGAGGAGCACCACTTTGGTCATGGGTAAAAAAAAAAAAAACTAACGAAGCCGCTCAGAAATCTGGCTTTTTGCACAGGGCACGTACCCACTCGCAAAAGCTAGATATCGGGGCGTGGCTGCTGGGGCTCGAAGGGACAACCCCAGCGCCGGGCAGAAGGCCTTTCTGGTGTGGAGTCCATTTTGCAAGGCCCCAGGGGACGGGTGGGTGCAGTTCTCCACCAGAGGTGAACTTTAGTTGTCTGCGCTACTTTTTCTGTCAGCACAAGGCAGCAGGACTAACTCCACTCCGGTATCCCCGGGTGGGATTTACACAGGCCCAAAAAGGGGGGTAGGGAGAGGAAAAAAAGAAATGCCTGAAAGACTAAGAGGGGTGAAACCCGGAGCTGACGGGGCGGCAGTGGGTGAGTGACAGAGATTGGTAAAGTTTTTAAAAGGCAGGAGACAAACGAGAGTGAAATGCATCTGGGATTCACAGTGACCCCTCTCGGGCGCTCCCCCACTTGGGCGGTGAAGTCTCAGGGTCGGCACAAGGCACAGGTCAGAAAGGGCTCGGGACGCCCGGGGGGCGCGCCCCCAGCAGTCCCGTCAGGCGGGGAACCAGCGTGGCGGGGTCCGCAGCGAGCGCCCTCGCGGCTACGACGCCGCCCTCCGGTCCTGACCCCAGGCGCCGCCCGCTACGGCCTCGGGGGCGCAGAGATCCCTCGGGAGCGCCTGCCGCCCTCCGCCGCGACGGCCCGGGTCCCCAGCGCGCCTGGGAGGAGCCTGAGGGAGGGCTCCGCCCCGGCCTGGGAACCCGGCCAACGGGCGCGGGCCGGGGACCAGGCATCGCGCCCCGAGCCCCAGCGACCCTGGGCACGGCTGCGGGCGCCGAACGCCCCGGGCCGGGGGGCCAGGGTGGGCTCCTCCGCACTCCCCTCCCCGGCCCTCAAGGGATGGGAGGGCGCTGGCTGGGTCGGTGGAGCGGCTGCAGCCCGCCGGGAAGCCGGCGCGTAGCGGCGGGCAGGTCCCTGCCGCGCTCCGAGCCAGTGAGGCGCGCACAGCCCGGCCGCGGCGGTAAAGGGAGCGCAAGCAAGGCCCGCGGTTCGCGGGGTAAGTCCCACCTGGAGCCCGGGCTACCGAGGAGGAGGAGGCGTCGGCGGCTGCTCGGGAGGAGGGAGTCGTCATAACCGGCTACTGCCGCTCACCGGAAACCTCCGGCGCCCGAGCTGGGCCAGGGGGCGCCAGGGAGCAGTCGGGACACCTTGGCCCGCCCGGGAGGCGGGCCCGCAGGGCCGGGTGCTCCGGAGCCCGCCAGCTTGGGGCCGAGCCCGGGGGCGGCACCCGGCAGAGCAGGCGCTCAGCGCGCAGGGCTCGACCCGCGAGGCGGCCCCGGCCCTGCAGCGGCGGCAGGGCAGGGGCGGGCAGGGCACCTTCTGTTTTGCCTTGAACTGTCCCACCCAAGATTGGTGTGAGCGCCTCAGACCCAGCTACCTAATCGAGAGCTAGAAATAGCAGAGGGATTTAAAGAAGCTGGATTCTCCATCTCCATCTCTGCAACCCTCTTCTTGGGAGAAAGATAAGGCGCCTAAAGGACACTAGGATCAAATAGAAAACCTGGGTCTCTTCTTCATTCTCATTGCATCGCTTTGAAGCGAGCTTTTACTGTTTTTTTTT
>JAQZBX010035593.1:0-24516 GCA_029593785.1 Cabassous unicinctus
TTTTTTTTTTTTTTTTCAAATTCACTCCCAATAAATGAGCTTTCTATTTTGCCTCTCTTTCTCTTTTCTCCTTTCCTTAGCTCTTAGGGCAATTGAAGATAGGTCATCTTCCATATCAGACTTAAGAAAGGCAGTTTTCAAAGCCAAACAAGTGAAGATGATCTCACCTATTAAATGCTTCTACTGATTTTTTTTCTCAAGTAAAGAATACAAATGTAAATCTGTCCGTCCAAAATGCAGGTTCTCTGTAAAAGTTATGTAAAATCATTTTAACATTTATGATCCTCCAAACTTCTCTTCCAAGCTACCTTTTATTTCATTTATTAATGTGACAATTTTTTTCTAGGAAATTTCTTCTGAGATGAGGAAACAAACATTTTTAAGGTAAGTTGTCCTGTATTTCCACTGGAGATTCTGAATGAGGTGATGTATGCTAAGTTTTATAGCCTATACCATAGTGACCTTTTTGCCCATGTATTCCTGTATGTATGTGTGTGTGTATAAATTCCAGGGATACCCTACCTGTCCAACATTTAACTGCTCTCTGTTCTCATTACTTTCATATGGAGGAATTTTTTATATGCTTATGATATATTTCTTCAAGAAAAACAAAAGACTGTTTAAACGTATATTTTCACTTAAATATCCTGGTCATTTTTTGGAGTATTCACTCATTTGAATGGCAAAGAAATTACTCCCATTTGAAAATTAAGAAGGGTAGTAATGCTTTTGTCACCAACACATTCATTTTCTCTCATAGGCAATTTTTCCTTGTCTGTCCAACTCTATTTCCAAAAACTACTCTAAATAGGACCTTTTGAAATGCCTTACTATAAATGACACCAAATGATATCCAAGTAATAGCAGAAGGAGAGAGATGACCAGGGCAAACAATTGACTTTTCTTCTGAAACTTTGCTGAAACTAGATCTAGACTTCTACTTTTAATGATGTTACTTGGTCAAAAATATTTCAAAATTATATTCAATTGTATATTAGAAAATAAAGTTAATTTTAGGAAACTCTCTCCATGTGTAATTTTTGTTTTTTACCTTTTTTTTTTTTACAGTTAGAAAAACATTATGGCATGGTTACAGTTAGTATTTCATCCTTTTCATCCTGTTGGTGAAAAAATATTTCAAGTGTTATAAATAGCTTTTACTAAAATAACAAACTCCTTTAGGAAAGTGAAATATGCTTTTGAGATATCCTTTCAGTTAATTTCTAATCTAGAAGGAGGCTTATTTGATGGTTGTTCTCTATAATTAGTGAGATCAGTAATCAAGACAACTGTGATTTACTTTACTAGGAGAGATAAGAGACTGAATACATCTGGCATAGATGATGGATGGTAAAATTCAAAATACACCTAAATTTGCTTTGTTACATGAATTCTCTTCGGAGGGATGAGAGAAGATGTTATATTCTCTGCATTAGGGCAATTCTATAGTATCAAAATAAAATATTTGTTTTGTGGCAAAAGAATTTTGTATTATATTTCTAAAGACAATAAGCATTTGGGTGGATGTCAAAGAGTACTAAACACTAATTGATCTGATATGTCCATATGCACATACACAAAAACACATGGTGACCTGCAGTGGTTGAAAAAATTACATTTTGTTTTTATTAAAAGACCTGTCACTGTTAGGTCAGACTGGGATTTTGCCCAGGTAATCTCCCATAGTAGAAAACTAGCTTGACAACGGTGGTGTTTTAGGGTTGTTTGTTGTTTGGCTTGTTGATGACGCTTAGCCAAGGAGACACTTCCTTTCAGATTCTGTCTTCCAAACCCCAGGGCTCTGTTCTGGGCAGTTCAGCCTAATGGAATTAAGTCTGACATGTTTCAACTCTATTTCTTTTTAAAATAAACATAAAACAATGGTTCAGATTCCTAATAAAACTCTTGAATCATGTGGGACTCCAACTTTCCCTGTTCTTTACACATCTGTAAATAAAGCACATAAAAGAGGAGCACAACAGGATAAATCAACATAAATTTGAAATCCACTGCAGCATATTAAATGGCGCAGTCTCAGTCAAAAAGAGGCTGACCCCACGGCTTCGTGCAGTTTGAAGCTAATTGTTTTCGTCAGGATGGGAACGTCTGGAAGTCCATGGCTGTATCCCACCAGCAAGGCTCCAGTAACTGAGCCGGCCCACAGAGAATGGACCCACTTTGTAGCAACACAGCGGGCTCAGACACCACCTATTCTGCTCTCCAAACTGTCATGCATAACAACTTTATTGTGCTAAATTGAACTTGAAAGCAACCAAAGGCTATGAGAAGGAGAGGCTATGAGAAAAGCGTGCTGTCAGCACTGGCAAAGGCTGACCTGGAAAGTAGGCTCAGAGACAGGGGAATAAAAGACCAGGCCCCATGAACACAGCATATTGTTTCATTTTAAAGTATGATTCCCATACCAGAGAAAGTAGCAAATGTGATGTAAATTTATTTAAATAGATTCGACCGCTTAAAAGTTTGCCAGCCGCTCTTATCCAACTTTCCCAGCTCTCTGATTCGTTACTTACAGTGGGAATATAATGACATATAGTCATCATTGTAACAGCTTCTTTGCAGGGGCACAATGATGATTAATAGCCAGCAGCAAATTTTCACATGGGCTCTGAAGCACTATGGCATTAAGCAGCCAAACAGCCCCAAATCCCTCTTTTCTGTTCCGATGAAAAGTCCCCTCCTTGTACCTTGCAGATAGGAACAAAGCCTATCTTAATTCCAATCAGCTTTTCCTCATTCAAAGGGACCTTCTCTTTTTCATAATTGATTCATGTGCATTTTTTAGTGTTTTCACTGAGCTGAAGCCACTTTTCTCCTTTGCTCTGCTCTCTCTCCACACCGGCACCCCCACCCACTTTTTTTTGAGGGGGTGAGGAGTGGGAAACATTTAAACAACAAAACAACAACAACAACAACAAAATATTGTGTTTTTCCTTCTCCAAATATTTGCTAAATAGATTTCTCAATTAGCATTAATGTGTGATTTACATTTAAAGGGTTTAAAACAAAACGAACTCCTGGATTTCTCCATCTTTGGAAATTGTTTTAGTTATAAAAAGCACAAGCTCACTGAAATAACTCTGGCGAGAACCCCACAAGGATACCCTGTTTCGCTGGGGGAGTCTGAGCAGCTTTCATTCCCACGAGAGACTCACAGCTGGAACCAGGGGAGGCCACAACTTGTTCTGGACCGATTCCCTTTTCTCTTCTGTGCTCGTAGTTATCAAAGAAGGAACAAGTGACCCAAATAGAAGGCAGCAAATTGAAACCTCCTAACCTGGCCTATCTTTTTTAAGTATCATTTTACTCTGGAGTAATACTTAGATTATAATTATTAGCAGTAGCTCCTGTGCTATTTGGAGAAGTGCTGCCTCCCCTCTACACTTTCCACCTCCTGTGATAACGACACATGACATGAACCAGTGCGATCTTGGAAGGGAATTTCCACATGCAAACTCGTTTGAGTTTCTATGACAATGTAACGGCCATAAAGAACAGAATTTTAGTATATACACTTTGTATATTTGTTTACATAACTTACAATCCTGTCCTCATTTTTATATACGAGTAGGGTGACCATATGCCTGTTTGCTCAGGACAAAAAGGCCTCGTTTATGCTTGTCGTCCTTGCATAATTATTAATGGTGCTCCCTTTCACTCTCAAAAGTGTTCTGACTTGACAAAAAATTAAATAAGCAATTTGCTAAGCCCGTGCCTTTTTACTACTAAAACTGCCTATATTGACCTAGACAGGTCAAAAGGGTGGGCTGTCTCTAACCAGGTGGCTGAGAATTGGTTTACACTACTCCAGTCTAGTAGAAAGACTCAAACTTAGACACCCTGCTGCCAATGTCATCACGCCGACTTTTGTCTTGCCCACTTTTAAGAGGTCAGCTGACCTTCTACAGCTTCTTTGATAGTGGCAGGAAGGAGGTCATTTGCTGAAATGAAAGACACATTGCAAACCAGATTTTCGATGTGACATTCTCCTTCAGCTGGGTCATGGTTTTCACCATGACCCACAGTAACAAACTTTACTGGTAGGATAAAAATCCTGTTCCGTATTTTAGATAATGGCCTTTCTGTTGCTTTTGGTGTCTTCAAATGGTTAAATGAAGAATATGTCAAATTGGCAGGAGGAATTCTGTTCATCATATTCATTCTAGTGTTTATATCCTCTTGGTGTAATAAAGCAATCTGTGAAAGTGGCATCATATATTTATATTGTATTTTCCATCCAAAAATCTCATACAGGTGAGTGTAATACATTCTTGGGGTTATAGAACCAAAGTGTCTCAGAGAGGGTTACAAATCCATATGACAGTGTCTCTAGGGGCTGGATTTTGCATTTGGATTGCAGAGATAACTGAGAGATGTGTAATATCATCTGTAGGCAGAAGATTCCTTACTGACTGGACCACTGAAGAGTTTATTCCAGAAAGTATATGGAATAAATGGACTCCTGATTTGCTAGCTTCAGAATGACTATAGCAAGACCCTAAAATCTCCTGCTTTCCATCAAAGCAAAGTTCATTTTCAAGGAACAGAAAGACAAGCATATTAGAATTATGATTCCGTCCTAATACTTCTGTAGAGGAGCACAGTCCCTGGGTGAAGCTATCATTCTAAGCCAAATCTAGGCCTACACAATCTTTATTAGTGCATTTAGATAATTCTTTCAGAAATGAAATTAGAGCGGAATACATGAAAGATGTCTTCTGCTGTACTCTTATGCCCTGGTTTTCATGTCATGTTATTACTATGAAGAACTGTAATTAAGACTGATATGAGCCATTACAATCTAAAGATGGCTGTGGTGACAACAGTTTTGTTATGTTATGGTGATGGGTCTGGCTATTAAACGACTGTATTTGTGAAGGACTCTGCTTTTTTCTGGCTAAGAACAGGATGCTTCAATATAATAACCCTTGGGAGTCTCAGATAAGTTGCCTTTTCATCCTTGAGGTTCTTTGATGAATCCCTAGGTACACACAAATGTAAGGATCCATGAATACTGTGCTCATCTTGTCCACTGGCACCATTTGAAGAACTGATGAGGGTCAGGATGCCTCTTTGAACTTTGGTTTGAGATTAAAATGCTCCCCTGACCCACTTCATCTTTAGAATACCAAAAACAAAACCTCGCTTTCCCTATAGTAGAAAAAAATCTCTTTATACAAACTACGTAAATTGAGGCACACTGTAGTTACACAGGCAGTGCTAACCCCTTTCTTTCTTAGGTCTAATTCTTCCTGGATGACCAAGATATTTACTTCATCTACATATGCTATCCTGACCTTAATCCCAAGTCAGCTAAATAGGCATATCATACCCAAGTTATTTCTTTCTTATTAACTGGTGCCTACATTTAGAAGTACAAGATTTCTTTTTTGGTTTCTGACTTGTTTTTTGATGTACTCAAACTTTTCAGGTTTTTACTCTGCTTTTCCATATTTTTCTTACTTATTTTTACTTGCTAACAAAATCCTGGTGTCATGCAAGAATAGGTGAGCATATCCCCAGGAGATGAGTCATGATTGGTCTAAGCCTTTTCATGGTAATTCCATTCTCCTTTGCCAGGGATTGGTTTAGGGGTGGGCATGTAACATTTCAGCCATGGAAACATATGGGGAAAGAGAAATTTTCCTCCTTAATAACAAGAGACTCATGAGGGGAAGCCTGTCTTCCTCCCTGTTTTTTGATGCTGTTTTATAATGACTGGGGCTAGGAGTTGTGGCAACAATGACAGGAAAGCCAAGAGAACCTCAGAAAAGCTGACTCAGAGCCATGGCATTGGTGAGATGCTAACTAAGCAACCTGGAAGCTATCCACACCTAGACTTCTTCTTCTATGAAATAGTAAGTACCTATGTTCAAGCCACTTTAATTTGGGAGTTCTGTTACTTGAAGCCCAAAGCACATTAGCTGAACTCCTTACCTTGTCTTTTTTCCACTTATTCTTTTCTTGGTATACATATTTCTCTAGCTTCTCTTAATCAGCTTGGTAAGATAATAGGATCCAGACTCTTGTAGCTGGAAAGGACAATAGAGATTATCCAATTTAATCTCTTTAATTTTCTGTTGAAGAAACTGAGACCCAGAAGCAACAGTGATCTAAGGCCATACACATAGCTCATGGCAGAATTAAACTAGAATTCTGGTTTTCTGAATTCCAATTGTCTTTTCTCCGCAAAAATTTTGCCCAAATCCCCTACTGCCTTGTACTCTCTCCACCCAGCAGTAGTCCATTAAAAATTAGCATGTTGCTTATTTTGTATTTAAAGTATATAGATTAACCATATTACAAAAAGATGGGTAAAGCTAACACATACACAATCTGTCAAGGAGACATAGTCATCACAGGAGATTTTCTTGGCCTCCAGGAAAATCCCTCTGCCATACTTTCCCCAGAAATAAGATTGCTTTGTACAAATATTGCTTAATAAACTCCACATCATTTTGTGCAATTTGCATATTGGGTTCATAAGACCCTAATTTTAGGTATATAAAATAAATACAATACACTGAGAATATATTCAAACCTAATATCTGGGGCACATCATCCACATCATCATTTTTAAAACTTGGAGATACAACACTGATTCCTAGATCTGATAGCTAAACACAGGCTTTGTGGGCATGTTCAAAGTGTGGTGAGCAATGAGCAATGAGAGAGAAGTATGATTGTCAAGGGAGGAAGAAATGGGTAGCCCTTCATACTTTGGTCTATGAGGCCAGGCAGGTCCTGGATCATTTCTTATTGCTCTGTGCTTACAGACCTAGCATGGCACTGATTTTGTTTTAATGTGTGGTATATTGAGCAACAATTTCTCTTGACAACTATTGTAGTAACTCTTCCAGAAGCCACTATCATCAACATAACAACATAGAGTCTAGTGGGTTCTTTAAGCAATTAATTTAAACAGGGTTTAAACTGCATGGCAGTTAATTTTTATTTTAATGTCCCTAGTGCATTTGCTGCATACAGGGCAAACTAGTGACAATAGAATAGGCTTTGGAGTTAGACTACATGGATTTGAATGCTAGATATGCCTCTTGTTAGCAGTGACCCTGGGGTAATTCACTTAACTGTCTAAACCTTAGTTCTCTCATGTTCACTCTTTCAAGCATTTACTCACATGTGCCTATGTTTAGAGTAGGATAACAAAACAAAATAATAGGCTCCCAGCTTTCTTAGACCTTATGTTTATAGGGACATGTCAAAGGAGAGAGAAACATATAGAAAGGCCTAATTCTGAGAAGATGCTATGAGGGAAACCAAAGAACAAAATAAATAATAGTATATGAAAAATAAGAATTCCCTTCACCTTGTCTCAATGATCTATACTTATGATGTCTATATGATGTGGATTTAAACCTGGTCCCCAAATTCTGTGACACTTCTCCCATCAAGAGTTGGAGCCATTCTACTTGTGACCAAGGTTCAGTAGCAAGAATGAGATTCATCCTTCCACCTGAAACAACCTAAAATCCCAATGAAATATTTGAAGCAACAATTTTCAAGATATTGGACATCAGGCAATGAAGAGCAAAGATCCCTGAGAGATGATTGGAAATTAGGGGAGGTGGGTCCAGTCATGGCCCCACCTTAATGTCTTGGGAGAGTTTCCAAGCCATATCACAGGGAGGTGGAACTAATGCAGAGTCCAGAATCCCTATGTGAGGAGATGAAGCTAGGAGACCAGGTAGACCAAGGCAATAGAGTACAATGGGGCAGAGTACACAGAGAGAAATCCAGAAATCTGCAGAGTATGCTCTTCAAGCATTCATCACAGTGCTAATCAATGTGTGCATGTGAGGAAGCTACCAGAGACCAGAGGGAAAAAAATTCAAGGTATTAAAAGTTACTGTACACAGCACCCTAACAGGGCAGGGAATAATGTCTTTTCTGACCAAGTGTAATTCAAAGGGCAATGGGTAGAGCTCTCAGAAGGGTCTTTTGTCAGGAGTGAGGAATAATGGCCTCAAGACTAAATGCTGCTCTGGTCCAGTCTAATAAATCTTAAAAGCGAGACCCAGAAGGATCAAACTGTTTCCAAGGTATTTACTGCATCCCAGATCAAAGCTCAAGAATATAAGAACACAAAAATATCCAGTACCCATCAAAGGAAAAGCAGTAATGTCTAGCATTGAATCCAAAATTACTTGGTGTGCCAAAAAGCAAGAAATACAACCAATAGTAAAGAGAACAATTAGCCAATTCAAACCAACCTAGAATTGACAGAGATGTTAATGTTAGCAGATAAGGACAAAAAAAAGACAACTATAACTGTATTCCAGGTGTTCTAAAAGCTAAGAAGGAAAGGGAGGATAAAAAACAGACAAATAAAAACAAATCAAACTCACAGAAATAAAAACTAAAATGTCTGAGATGAAAACTACACTGGATGACATTAATGGCAGATTAGATATTACAGAAGACAAGACTGTTGAACTTGAAGACATAACAATAAAAACTATTCAAAATAAAACACAGAGAGAAAAATGAATTAAAAAATTTTGACTGTCAGTGATCTGTGGGACAATTTCTAGAGGCTTAATATATGTAATTAGAGTCCCTAAGGTGGAGGGGACTAAATAATTGAAAAAATGATGGTTGGATATTTTCCAAACTTGATGAAAACTGTAAACTTACATATACAAGAACCTCAATGAGCTCCAAGCACAAGAAACATGAAGAAACCATAGTAAGGCATATCACAGTCAAATTGTTCAAAACCAGTGATAAAGAGAAAATCTTAAATGCAATCAGAGAAAAATGGCTATTATATATGGAGGAAAAATGGTTAAGATGACAGCAGATTCCTCACTGGAAACACTGCAGGTGAGAAGACAGTGGCGAGACATTATTACAGTACTAAAAGACAAAAAACAAACAAACCTGTGAACCTAGAATTCCATACCCAGTAAAAATAACTTTCAAAGATAAATAAATTTCAGACACATGGAAGTTGAAAGAATCTCTCACCTGCAAACCTGCATTACATGATATGCTAAAGGTAGTCCTTAAGGAAGAAATAAATGACATCAGATGGAAATAAAGAGCATTAGAAATGGTTATCTCACAAATAATTTTTCTTGTTATTTAAATCTCTTTTAAAGACAGACAACGGACTTATATATAGGGTACATAAGAAACTCTCAAAACTCAACAGTGAAAAACAAACTCCAATTAGAAATTGTACAAGCCATGAATGGATATTTCACAGAAGAGGATATACAGATGGCAAATAGGCACATAAAAAGATGTTTAACATCATTAGCCATTAGGGAACTGCAAATAAAAATCACAATGACACACACCTATCAGAAGGGCTAAAAAAACAAAATACTAGTGATATCACTACATGCTGGTGAGTATGTGGAGAACATGGATTAGTTATACACTGCTGATGAGAATATAAAAAGGTACAGTCACTCTGAAAAACAGTATGCCAGTTTCTTAAAAACTAAACATACACTTACCCAACAAACCAGTAATTGCACTCCTGGGCTTTTATCCCAGAGAAATGAAAATGTACATACACACCAAAACCTGTACACAAATGTTCATAGAAGCTTTGTCTGTAACAGCATTTAACTAGAAACAGCACACATGTCTAACAACATCTGAATGGATAAACAAATTGTGGGATACCCAAATAAAGGAAAACTCCTTTGCAATAACACAGAAACAAGTACAGATAACCGCAAGAGTATGGCTGAAATTCAAAATAATCATGCTAAGTGAAAGAAGCCAACCAAAGGGAGCATCCTGTAGAATTGAATTTACATAAAATATAGAAAATGCCAACTGATCAACATTGACGGAAAGCCCTAACAGTGGTTGCCTGGGGTTGGGGAAGAAAGGAAGGAAAGGAGGACTACCAAGGGGCATGAGAAAACTTTTGGGGATGATTGATAACTTCATTATTTTAGTTGTAGGATTTGCTTCACAGATTTATACATATGTCCAAACGAATCAAAATTCATTTTGGTTTCTTGTGTGTCAGTTATTCTTCAAATAAAAAAATAATTAAATCAATAAAAGTGGGGTCTATTCCTTTGAGTATGCCCCAACTAAGAGAATATGGCAGAACTGAAGTTGTGTGACCTCTGAGATTAGGTAAGGAAAGCCCACGCAGCTTCTACTCGTTTAGGACGCATGCCTTTGGAGCGCTGAGCAACCGTGTAATAAGTATGGCTTACCCTGATTCCACTGTGCTGGAAAGACCTCATGGTAATACCATATGGAGAAGCCTTGAGACTTCAGGCAGATCAAAAGATGCCCCATCAGCCTCCAGCTGCCAAGCTGCCTGAGCTCCAGTCCTCATCTGACTGCAATTTCATAAGACACCCCAAACCAGAACCACTCAGCTGAACCATGAGAGATAATAAAAGATTGTTATTGTTTTACACCATTAAGTTTGAGGATGATTTGTTACACATTAATA
Source organism: Cabassous unicinctus (assembly GCA_029593785.1). Taxonomy (NCBI): domain Eukaryota; kingdom Metazoa; phylum Chordata; class Mammalia; order Cingulata; family Chlamyphoridae; genus Cabassous; species Cabassous unicinctus. The sequence continues at coordinate 10,472 of JAQZBX010035593.1, forward strand.
GATGAATGGAATACTACATAGTCTATATTTTCCACGTTAACAGTATAACTTCTTTTCAAGAAAGAAAATGTGGTCAGCAAATGACTAAATGTGACTTATGTTTTATAAATTTTTATGGCTTTTCATGTCAACAAATTTGCACATCAGATAAATATATTTCTTAGCTTATATGACCCAGCTTTAAAAGTTTAGAAAAACAGAGTGACCGTATCTATGGATTAAGAGAATCACTGGATTTAGTCAAAGCCTTCAAATTTAGTTAACATCAACCAATCAATCAATCAATCAATCAATCAACAAACTCCTAAATGTTGGACATTGTAGAGAATACAAAAGAATCTGGCCTTGCAGTGGCCTCAAAGGGTTTATCATCTGCGCAATGAAACAGGTCTTTCTATAGGAGGATGTTGTGGGAACTCTTTATGGGAAAGGAAGAACTAGAGCTGTAAATGATAAGTTGTAAATATCAAAGTTGATTGACTGATTTTGAAATAGTTCATTTTGCCTCAAAGGAAAATTTATTGTGCATGATTATCCTATTTATGTAGCACCTCAAGAAATACCCCTGAGAACTCTTACTTGCTAATCAGGCAATTTCCCTCCCACAATTTATCACTTCCTTTAACTCAGGATTATTCCTGAGTGCATATTTTTCAAATATTTTGTCTGCTTTAAATGGAGATAATCTTAGCAATGGGACAATTGTAATCCAGCTAATGTAAGGATGAACAGGGTTGCTGCTTAAGGCAACTGTGTTGAGAGGTGATGGACTTGATATAAAGAGTAGCTAATAGCATTAACCTGTGTTTGGGCTTGAAAATGATTTCCAATGTTTTTATATTCAAGATGTATACAGTGAAAATACGTCTGACTCAGGTAATCCATAGCCATATGCAAATCAGGGGCCGGGAATAACGGCCCTTCAATTTAGGGCTGGTGGCCACACAAAGTAAATAATTTCTCTATTTTGAAACATGTTTAATGCATTTTGATAGATTGAGCCTAGTGAGCTGAGTGTTCTAGCGTGTGTTGGAACTTGCTTGTACTGGCTCTCAAGGGCCAATTGTTATCATCTCCTCCAATCTCACATTCAGCGACAACATATTGGAGGCTTGGAACCCACCACGGTGGGAGTATTTATACCGCAGAAATGGCAAATGCTACAAGTCAGGGCTTTCTCCACCTCCCCGTTCCCTGAGAACAGATTGTTAAACATTTACCAGCACAATACTAGTCATAGCTACAAGTCTTTGGATACAATTCAATTTCAGTTGGTTTTTCTGAGTTGGGGCTGGTTTGAAAGGCAATGACTTGTATTTGTATGTGAGAACACTGCCAAATGGGAGGGGATAAGAGTAAGTTCCTAGAAAGGAAAAGAAGCAGGCAATTTAAACTAGTATTTATCATAATTATATATATATATAATATATATATCATAATTATATATATATAATATCTATATATATATTCTATTTCCTGGCTTTTACCAAGTCTCATGGGACAAAATGGTGACTTCCTGACTTCTTCAAGAGAGAATAAAGGGAAATAACGGCCAGCTAGATAATTAAAGTTTTTAGCACCACCAGCTCCTGGAGCACCCCAGAAGCAAGCCTAAAACTCGAAGCAAGCCTGAAACAGGTTTGGACACGAAGATCCCAAAGCAAGGAGAAGGCCTGTCTTGGGAGATTCTAACACCAAGAAAAGTTACAGGTAGTTTGGTGTGGAGCTAGAACCAGCAAGTATTAAGTACTGCAGATAAGAGTTGAAGGATACAGAAAGAATATTAATTGTAACCAGGTGCCAATGCATTTTTTTTATATTTTCCTTTGCTATCCCTTTAAAATACAGTGTTCATATTAATAAACATTAATGCTTACATGCCACTATTTTAGGGGGAGAAAAGCTATTTTTCATAGAGAAATCTAATTGTGGAGAAAAAGATTCCACTGTCTTTGCATCCTCAAATCACACCTGTGGAAAGGCCCCTTGTTGGAAACAGCAGGCCATGATCAAAGTAGCAATATCCACCAGCTTGTGGGGTGTTTCCATACTGTCTACTAGGAAATAAGTGGCCTCAGAAGTAAACCCTGACCCACACAGAGTGATGTATGACTGAGAGATAGAATTTAAGTTGGCATGCTTGTAAAATACTGCACAGGAGAATTAGGCTGGAAGAAAATGAAGGATTCAGGAGAACTGGAGCTCTGTGAGAGCTTTCTCTTAGGAGGATGAGGGGAAACTGTGATTTTCAAAGCAGCTGAGCAGCGGGTTTGAACCATAAACAGAGTTAAGTACCTGTCAATAATCTCCATATTTGAATTTTCAAAAATTAAAATCCAGTGATACCCTTTGTATTGTCCTCCAAATTCATTTGAATTGATTCCCCATTAGCCATTACCTCTGCTCCAGGTTCCTACTTGAATGAACCTATCTGTTATGCTATTGAAATCCATTCATCTCTAGACTGTTTAAACAGAAACTATATCAGGATTACAGATCTTGACCATGGAAATATATGCGATACTGGAACATGTGTGTAAGAATAAGTATGCGAATTGCAAACCTTTAGATAGAGTTTTCCGGTTGACAGGCCCAGTAGACAGCATCAGTCCTCCATATCTCCAGCATATTTTCCAAAAAGAGCTTCTTTGGACTACTGCCTCCTGATCCGTGCTATTTCCCTACACCTCTGCACTATTTCCTCTTCTCATTGGCATTTACAACTCCCAGGTTTGTATCGCTTATGGATTTCATTCATGTGCCATTTACCTTTTTTTCCAAATAATTAAGCCCAAAATTACATTAGAGCTTGTTCAAGCTGCTTGCCACCTGGATAAATTATATCTCCTGGCTTCTCCAGTCAATCAACATCTTGCATTCGCAACATTCTGAAAGTCGCTCAGCTTTATTAGGTGTCTTTTCTGGCAGGCTTCTGGAGGACAAGGTTTACGCAGGGAATTACAGTAAGAAAAACATGTAGTATTGATTTTTGCTTTCTTTTAACATTTCAACTTGAATATTCTTCCAGTATCTCTGGAATAATAAGAAAATGTTATTATCCTCTTATCTTATATTACTGGTCAACACTACTATTTTGGACATCAGCAAGATGGAAAATACCTTCACTAATATTTGGCTAAGGTTTACTATATGTAAAGAAATATGGAAATCATTTTCTTACATATGATACCTTTACGGACAGTTCAAGTTTTAAAACTCAGCTAGACAATAGGCTCTTAGTTATCTTTAAAGTGCTTTTTCCTGATTTGGAATTTGCCTGAATTTTGATAAATGTGGGAATATTTGTTAACTGCTGTGTCCGTGTTACCTGGAACATTCTCTGACATAGTAGGGACTCCATAAATATTTTTGGATGAATATTAATATTTTAATTACTTGCTACTTATTTAACCCTCTCCCCTAACCCCAATTATTCCAGTATATTCAACATTTAAGGAAGATGTGCACTATGTATACTATAGCTTCAATATCCCAGCATACCTTCAACTCCAGGGTGCCTAAGTTTGAGAGTCATAATTTTGTAAATGCAAAGACACATAATCTTTTTTTAAAAAGTTGCTTTCTTATTGCAAAACAATACATATTCATTATAGTACATTTACAAATTAGCAATAAATAAAGAGAAAATAAAAATCATCCAATTTTCAGTACTTAAAGTAGCCACTGTTAAATTTTTGGTATCTATCCTTCCAATGAAATGTATGGTGTACATTTTTAGAGATGTCATTACTGTATTACATATAATTTTGAAACTTGCTTATCCCCCATGAATATTTTTCCATGTTTTAAATGTTATTTCACAGAATTATTTTAATGATCTGGTCATTAAATTACCGGATTCTTCTTATGCTTATGGCCCTACTCTTTTTATCTCCTCCTCAGTGAGGTCTTCATTGATCACTGTACTGAGTAGCTGCTAACCTTCATCCCCAGTTTTTCCCTATAACATGAGCTTGTTTGTCTCTTCCTTTCTGCTTCCTCAACCAGACAATAAGCTCCTTGAAGCAGGGAATGTGTATTTTTTTTTTTTTAAGATTTATTTATTTTATTTTTTATCCATTTTTATCCCCCCTCCCTGGTGGCCTGTGCACCTTCTATATTTTTCTTTATTATTTTACCAGGAGGTGCCGGGGGTCGAACCCAGGTCCCTCCATGTGGGAGAAGGACGCCTAACCATTTGAGCCACATCCACCCCCCGGAATGTGTCTTTATTATTATATTCCCAATGTCTGGCCAGTGTGTGACACTTGGCAGGTATTCAGTAAACATTACTGAAAAAATATGGATGAAAGAAAAAAGGAATGAGTGAAGAAAATTCCCTTGATTAATCCACCATAGTGATTTACCCAATGCCCCTAATTTTAGGCATGTATGCTATTTATATCTGTTTTATTATTATAAACATCCCTTTGATTATTTCTATGGATAAATTTTGGTGTACATCCATGACTATTTTCTTAGTTTACACTCCTAAAAGTAAAATTGTTGAGTCAAAGAATAAGTAAAACTTTAAGATTTTAATATGCATTACCGGAAAATGTGTGCAATGCACACTCTCATTAGCAGTATCTAAGATTGTCACTTTACTCAAGTCAGTAATGGGTTTGTATGATTTTTAAAACAGTTTTGATAGCTGAGAAACTTTATCACAGATGAAATTTCTTTGATTGCTAAATATACTTATATAGTTATATGATATATTATTATATAAAGATATAATTATCTTCAACTGCTTTTTTGGTCATTGTCATTTCTTCTTTTTCTTTGGTGAACTGTCTGTTCATGTGCATTGCCCATTTAATCTTGTTTAATTGATTTATGAGTTTATTATATACTAAGAATCTATTTAATTTCTTGCTATTCATCTTGCAAACCTTTCCCCCTTGCTCTTAGTTTCCCTATCACTTTTGATTATGGTATTAATTTTTTATTTTGTAAACTTTAAAACATATGCAAAAGTAAAGATAACATATATAAACCCCATTTATCCATTACCCAGCTTCAACAATTTTCAATTCATGCTTAATCTTGTTGTACCTCCCTCCACTCAATTCTTCCATTTTATCCCTTATCACCTTCTGATTATATTGAAGAGAATCCCATACATCATATTATTTAGTCTGTGAATATTTCAATATGCATTTCTAAAAGACAGAAATTGCCCTTTTTAAACACAGACTCAAAAGTAAAATTACAGTTTATGGTACAAAACAGAGAATATTTTTATTCTTATATAATTTAAATATTTTCCTTTCTGGTTTCTGCTTTCATTGTTATTCTTAGAAAAACTTTTCCTCATGCTATGATTTTATAAAAATTCACTTATCAAATCATATCATTAACACCCAATCTTTGTAGGAAGTTTTAAAAATACAGATGAATGAAAAGAGAGTTGAATCTTATAACTCAATTATATCACTCTCAATATTAAAGTGTAAAGTATATTCTGGGAACATTTTATAATTTATTTTTACAAAATTAGGACCAGACCATTTTATAATATGATTTTTCCCTTATATTATTGTAAATACCATTCTATGTCAATAAATATTGACATAACATTATTTTCTAAAGGTGCATAATATTCTACTGTAAAGCTTTACCATAATTTATTTTGCTGAAACTCTTAATGCTACATATTTGGCTAGAATGCAAATTTTTGGCAATGTAGATGATTAATCAAACAAATATTAAATTCCTATAATATACCAGGCAGTATACTTGGTGATATGAGGATACAGAGGTAAGAAAACAAAACAATTATGTGCAGGTTCCTGTCTGGTATCCACTTTAATGAACATTTTTCTTCAAATATCTTTTGTAATCAACACAATGTGAGAGGTAGACGTGTGCAAAACCTGCAAAGGATGGAAGGAAAGAGTGTGTGGTATACAAGGAACGTTATGCATATTTTTGTTCAAATATTTTGCACTGTTTTCAATTATTTCCTTTGGATAAATTTCTGAAAATGAAAAAAGGGGTTTGATAAATATTGCCAAATTCACTTAAACAATTAATATAACAATTCACATTTCCACCTGAACAATGTTATTGTCAATATTAGATAACATTGTTCTTTTCAGTCTTTGGTAATCTGACAGGTGAAAAATGACTTGTCACTACAGGTTTATTTAGCATTTCATTTATTACTAGTTACATTAAATACTTGTTCATGTGCTTGTTGAACTTTTGTATTTCTTCTTTGTTGAATTGCCTGTTCATGTCCTTTGCACATTTTTTTCTCTTCGAGGTGTCTGCCTTCTCCATTTCTTAAAATTTCAGTTTTAAAAATTTAAACTTTTAATGCATCACAACAAAAGTCATACATGGAGGTCATATGTGTAAAACTACTAAAAACGTTTGGCAAAGTAAAATTATTGTGAACCCTTAAATTTGAAATCTATTTAAATAATAGTATCAAACCAATTTTAAGACTTTTCTAAATTGTTCAATAGTATCTACATAAGTATTCTAATACTGAAAGATAGTTTAAAGGACCAATTCATAAATAGGCCAAATGGTTCTTTAGAGGTAAATGTAAAACAATTATAGTTTTTTGTGTTGGAAGATGGAAGAACTGGGCCTGCAGTGGTTGGGGAATTGCTAACAGGTTATAGAGTCTTCTGGTTCAAAAATAGATGTATTGGCAGTGATAAAAAGTCATTGCTATCTGCCAGCTATTAGTTTATAGAAAAAATGATGTTGAGAACTCAGAATAATTCTTAATATGTGTGTAACAAAAGTCACCAATGCAATTAACACCCTTGTGGGCATTGAATTATTATGGAGACTGAAATACATTCTCACCTATGAGACAAATTGGTAGGGAAATATAGACTTCCCTAGATTAGCTCTCTCTACTTGGTGAATAAGAACTGATTTCAATTTCTAGGGCCATTAATCTCCTACCTTTTATGGGTAGTAAATTATCTTGAAATTAAAACAAACAAATAGTATACCTGTCAGACTGTGTGTCAGTATAAACACGGGCTGCCAACAACTTATAATTAGGACCCTAACCTGATCTACTTAAATGGCTTTGATAAGCAGGGGAACATGAAACCAATTTTCAAAGAGAAAAAATAACTTTTAATCAAAAATTTGAAAAAAAATCATACTTTAAAATTATTTCTGAGTAGTATATCACATTGAGTTTCTTTAATCACAGCATTTTTATATACGAACTGACTGATATCTCTTGTGATTATGCCACTTGTTTTTGTTTTTATTATTATTTTTGTTTTAATGTCTCATGCCCAAGATAAGAGTGGTGGTTTGAAGGTAAAATCACTATCATTCTTGTTTTTCAGTACATGTGAGGTCAGTAATTTCAAATCACATTAATTATCGACTTAAATGGGCAATGTCTTGAGAATGTTCTGCTTGTCCCCTACTCAGCATGCTCTGTTGTAAAGTGCCTTTGACTGACGGGAAACCACCAACCACAAAATTGCTACATGAAGGATGTGGAGGAAATAATTTTAGCTATTGTGGAAGACTTATGAGAGTTACTATTGTTGTTCTGTGTGTTGGAATTGGATGGGGAGGGCATTTTAATTTTTCCTGTGCTTTCATTTTTTAAAAATTAAGAAAATAAGCAAAAACTAAGGCAGGGAATCAGTTAAGATTGTTTTTGTAGCATGTGATAGAAAACCTGCCTTAAACTTAAGTCATGAAATTCAAAATTCGAGAGATACGCTGGCTGCAAATATGACTGGATATAGAAATAAAAATTATTTCATTGAGATCCTATTTCTCTCTTTTAACTCTACGTTCTACTCTTTTTGCTGTAGTCACAGACAGCCTCCTCCCTACTTTCTTTCAAAATTATCAGATTTCACCCCTGTAACTCTGCCATTGGAGTCCATGGCCCAGGTGCAGCCACATGTTTCCCTGACCACAATATTGATTCCAGAAGGGGCATCTGAATTAAGTTAGTCTTGTTAGAGCGAAGCCTTCTCGGCAGTTATATTAGTAATTTTCGTAATCTGAGATTTCACTCCAAAACACGAAGTCTCACTAGTTGAATTAACACTGGGATCAGAGTGCGCCGGCGGGGGTGGGTGGGGGGATAGCCAAATAAAAGTAGGTGCTTTGTGGCTGGAAAGGATAATCAATATTATGGAGATAAAGCACAAATATCTGCTTCTGGGAGGGTAGATGATTTCCACCACTGGGCTCTCTCTCTCTCTTTTTTTTTTTTACACAGTCTTATGAAACAGTAATGAGAATAAATTTGGACAATCTTTCTTGTCATACACTCACAAAGGAGTGAGAAATACAGTGGCAACACTGAGGCATGAGTCTACAAGATATGGAAATCTAGAAAAAACTTCATTTATATTGGAGATTATACAGAGCATCTTAATATCCACCAATACTTTATGCTCAGTAATTTTGTTAAAATATTTCATTCTTCTGAAAGAGTATTGAAACTATTCTGATTCAACATGGATATTTTTATTTTGTGGAACCACCTTCAATCAATTAACTATTCTAGGAAATTTGCACATGTTTTTGTATTCATGGAGGGAAAAGTTTATGAATGGGAGTATTTATTTTATTTTCTGATGACTTCCTAGTTGTAGGTGTAGGATTACATTTGAAATTATTATACAGTTTATGCTAGAAAATCTAAAAGACTGACTGTCTCCTCTTTACAACATCAGTAAGAGACCCTCAAAAGTTCCAGTTCTTATGCCAGGAGAGGATTGTGGGAGGATGGAGATGGAGGGCAGAGGGATCAATATATAGGACGGTTTGGAGTACAAATCAGTTCAGGATCAGAACCTGAAACATCGTTTAAGTAACCAGCAAGACAACCAGTATTATTTTAAGAGGCACAACCTATTCTAATATAGAGGCTCCTGTGTGTTAAGACTTTTCATATTTCATATGTCAATAAATTATTTCTTGAATTCTCTGAAAAAAACTGAACTATTATCTATTTCTGATAGATAATAGTGTATAATGAAAAATCACACTACCTATCTGTCCATATATCTGTTGATTAAACACATATCAAATCTCCACTCAGAGCTAAGTCCAGCTGAAGGAGATTCTCAGAATAATAACACAATATGAGAGGTAGACATGTAGCAAAACCTACAAAGGATAGAAAGAAAGAGAATGTGGTGCACAAGGAACGAACCAGATGAGACTCAAGGATGAAGGCAGCCAAACCCCTGACCCATGGTTCGGTTGCACCTTACTCCACTTTCATATCACTTATGGTCCTTCTGTCTATACATCTACCACATTGCACTAGTGTGATCCGTGTACATGAGAATAATATTCGAAATGTTTAACAGTTAGTGCAAGGCAGGCAGCACCCAATTGGAACCCAGGCTGACTGCCCTATACCAGTGTAGGGCAACTATGTGTCAGCCTGGAGGGAAGTGACTATCACTCACAAGATAATAAATCCTTTAAAAAAGGTTTTAGTTCCTAACAAAATGAGTGATAACATTCTAAAAAATAAGTGGTTTCTGGTTAAGAAATATTGGAGTACAAATATTATTTGTAGAATACTCTGGAATGAGCAAGTATTGCAGTAAACCTCTACTTCCTACTATAGATTACGATTTTTCAGTTTCATGTAATTTTCAGGATAAGAAAAGTAGGGTTTTTTTTTTTTAACTTTTTATTTTGAAATACTTTCAAACTTATAGGACGATTATTAAAGTGGAGCTACAAGACTTTCAGTTGCCCAAGACACAGAATATTCACCAAAAACAAGAAAAGCCAAATAGAGATGTAACAGCACAGTAGAAATTTGGAGGCTCTGATGGCTTGGAACTATGTATCCCAGAAAAACATTCTTAATCTTCATCCACTCTTGTGGGTGTGAATTCTTATAAATGGGACTTTTTTATAAGGTTACTTTAGATAAGATGTGGCCCAGGATGGGTCTTAATCCTATTACTGAAGGCCTTCTAGAGAAAGAAAAAATCCACAGTGGGAGCAGCCAGAATCTGAAAGTCAACAGAACCCAGAATAGAAGGGAGAGCCCATGAGAGGCCAACACATGCATTGCCATGTGACAAGGATTGCTGGCAGCAGTCCCAGAAGGCCAGTCTTCGGGAAGAAAGCATTACCTTGGTAATGCCTTGATTTGGACTTCTAGTCTCAAAACCTAGAGCCAATAATTTTCCATTGTATAAATCAACCCATTGCATGACGTTTGCTTTAGCAATGAGGAAACTAAAACGGGGTTTCTCTTACGATTATTTCTACCCTTAGTGAGAGCTGAAAAAAAATGACAAAATAGTTCAAGGAGAGCTATTCTTTAAAAATTAATCCTTTGAGAAAGAGGTTGGGCTTTTAGCATTGTTTCCTGGATCACAAAGAACTCTCAGGGTGAAGTAGGTGTATATGATTCCAGGTGGATGAGTTTCGAATGGAGAGAGGAAAATGAAAAGGTTCTAATGAAAACAGAGTTAGATTCTTCCCATGTTGGTAACTGAATATAAAATGATCATTCCAGATAATTCAAAATGATTGTTTGGGGTACACATTGCATGAAAGCTGTAACAAAATTTAAAATCCTACTTCTAACTGATTTTTCCTCCCTAGCAGAGAAAGTTTTACTCCTTTTCATGAGAAACTTGAAGTTTCTCTGTGGAGACAAGAATCGGTTTTGTGATCCATCAATAAGACATAAAAATGCAAGTATTACCTTGATTATTTTTATTTCTTTTGGCAAAATCTTAGTAGATATAGTGAGCACACAATGTTCTAATTCATTTTTACTCTATTCTAGGATAGTGTGTTGAGGGATATTTTTTGAATTGCCAATAGCTTTCTTAATAAACTGATATCAGTGGATTATTTACTAAATCTGAGAATCTCCATTGTCGAATTGGTTATTGTGGTTTGTGTCAAATAGATATACTACCCACTGGAAAATCAAGCAAGATGTAAAATGCATATTTAAAAATATTTTATTAATATGCTTTGCTTTCCCTTTTTTTTTGACATCACTCAAGTAATGTATTTAGGGAATATCTGTTCATTTTTAAGACATGGCATAATTTGGGCCTTAGGCAGATGCTGATGCCTGGGAAGAGGAACTATCATGGTATATTGGGAAGAATACAGGCTTTGGAGACCATCAGAAATGGAGCGGCTCACAGCCCTGTCACTTGATAGCTTTTTGACTCTGGGCAAATTAATTTCATTGAGCCTTTGCCCCCTCATCCTGGAGGTCATACTGATCATGTCCAGCTCAAAGGACAGTGAAGGAGCTAAACGAGCTAACCTATGTCATGTGCCTGGAGCATGGGCAGTCCACTGCCAGTTATTGCCAGTCGATCCTCAACAAATATTGATTATATTCTTTGTATCATAATGCTTACTTTTATTAAATATTTATTCATTAGCTGAGCATACCTTTTTTTAAATCATGATGAAGCATGCTCAATGTGTAAAGTATATAATGGCCCATACATGATAGACATTTTTTCTTACTCATGTAAGTAAAAAACAGGCTTTCTTATTGATGAGCTGGATGATGATTCAGGGGCCTGGACTCCTTTCATCTTGTGGACTCCATCTCAATTCTTGATCCCCAAGGAGGTCATGCTCATCTGAATCAATCCAGCAGAATGTAAAAGGGCATGAGAAACTGTACTTGAAAGATTTTTAATGAATCAAACCTGGAAGAGCGCATCACTTCCAATGACGTTCCACTGAACAGACCTCCATCACATGGCACATCTAACTGCGAGGCAAGTAGGGAAATGGAGTCTAACTGTGTGCCTAGAAAAAAGAACCCGTGTTTGGAGAAGAGTCAGTCAGTCTCTGTTACATCAAGAAATCCACAACATAAAAGCTTAACAAATAAAATGTAATAAATTATATTATAAATATGTGAATACATTTAAATGCCATATTTATCATTTATAATGGGTTGCATTGTACCATTGGGAAAGAGGAGATGAATGCATTTTTAAACTAACTAAATCTTTATAGATGGTGTTTTTGAGACTTACGAAGGGGGAGTGCTGAAAAGATGACTGGTGGATATAGATGGGAAAAATAATTCTGCAATCTAGGGAATAGTCTGGGAATATTCCTGGAGTTGAAATAGGCCAGTAGGATTTATGTGAGTGAAGTGGTCAGGGGAGCATAGGATAAGAAGAAAATTAAATTAGCAGCAATTAGCTTTCATTCCATTTGGTCACTTGAAGTCAAAGTAATCATTGTGAAGCACATGAGATTGACCTACAATTACTCAATTGTTGGTTAAATTACAAGTGTTTAGTCTATAAGCATGAGTAATTACATATACAAAATATATCTATGTCAAAATTATGCTCATAAAGTGAGTTTTACTAAGGAACTTTATAGCCTTTATCCTTTCCTCTGTTATAACTCTCTAAAATATGCATATCAAACAATTACGGAATTGTGGTTAACTACTTCTTAACCACTCAAATCCTAAAATAGTTGTTTAAAGAGGAAAAAAGGAAGTAATTAAAAGTTCACCTACATAAGGTAGACAATTCAATTTGTTGTTTCTCAGCAAGGGAATCTGTATCTACTGAGGTATATGTCAAGGAACCTGGGTTTGTTGATAACTGCATTACTAAAAAGTGAAATTTTCATGGTAGAGCTGGCTCTTATTTTCTCCCCTTATTTCATTTTAAATTATAACTCCTTAAATAAAGTGTTTGCACATTTGTAAAATGACTATTAGAGTTGTATTTATTTTTACCATGTAAATGGTTTCTGTTCTGAGAAATATTTGGAGGCATTAATGTTTATGTGTGGAGTCAGGTAGACTTGGGTTTGAACCTTAGCAAAACCACTTACCAGGTTTGTAACCACGGGCAATTTGTTTAACCTCTCTAAGCCTTAGTTTGTTCATTTGTAAAATGGGGATGATGAGGATAATTACCTTGAAGGGCTGTTGTGAAGATAAAATGAAAAATGATATGTAAGAAAAGCTCTTATCATCGTTTCTCAGCCATTTGGCTAAGATCAAATGTAGAAAAGCCCTTAGCAAAATGTGTGGCATACAGTGAACTCCTAACGAAGGATAGTGGTATTAGAATCATGAATTTTCAGGGAGTTACATATCAAATGAATATTAGTTTTATATAACATGCACAAGTTACATGGACTAAAAGTTTCCACTGCTATTCGTTTTATCAAGTCTACAACAATAAAGGTTTACACATCCCAAGACCTTCCGAGATTACATAGTCCAATGGTTTTCTTTTATTTTCTTCCTTTTCTTTTTAACCTCCTAGGTATTCTTGGGAGGAAAGCCAAAAACTGTACATAAAACAGGTAAAGGCAGAGGTGCTCTGGTTGGTGGGGAAGTTTGGTATCCAAAACTCCACTCCCTCAATCGCCCTTCCTCCTGTACATCCTCTTTCCCAGTAAAAGCCTGTAAAAGGGCACCAAAGAAATCTGCATCACTCTGTGGAAGATTTTGAAAGTCAGTTCCCAATTCCCTACTTTTCAGTAGAAGAAACTGGATACTGAGGCTTGATTTTTCCAGTCATTAAGGTGGCTGGTGGGAGAACCGGGATGAGATTCCAAGTGCAAGTCTTGATGCTATGCCGAACTGCCTGAATAGCCCCTACTTAAAGTACCCCATGGGGGTGGGGAGGCATCTGAATGGCTGAGATATCTATCCAAAACTGACCCCTGGAAGCTGTGTACCTAGGTAAGGAAAAACTCCCAGCCTGCACCTCAACAACACCAGGCAGCTCTGGAAACTTCAGGGTCCATAAGACTGTTTTCAGTATTCGTGTCAAGCCCAACAGTCCTGGTTGGGTCTGTTTCTGGCAAGCATAAAGATGAGACAGGGTCTTAAAAAAAAACGTTTTGGATGGAATTTTAAAAATTCAGAGTCAGGTTTTTTGGGGGGGCCATTGCAATAGCTGTCATTGGTTTGTAGGTTGAGAGAAGGAACTCAGTTCCATCCTCACTCCTCAGAAGTCCCAAAACTTGTCAGAACCTATGAAGAAAATTTATCCAACATAAGATATCCAAAAACATCAGGTTACTTT